>JAHIAM010003755.1:0-105221 GCA_021605205.1 Aegilops longissima
AGGCCAGCCCTTCGATCTCGAGAAGGCAAGCACGGTGTCCTCCTCTCAACCTTCAATGCTGACCCGGCAGCAGCCATGATTGATCCTTCATGCGCTAAAGCTGAAGAAACCTCATCACGAGTTTCATCATGCATGGGAGTCGAAGACATTAGATGAAGATCACATCCACATGCGCAACAATGGATGCCTACCTTTGTTTAAATATCTACATGGGTTGGATGAAGAAGCGAGCCCGATGTCGGTTCAAGCAAAGAAGCGTCGGCGAAGAGGAAGAGGAAGAGGGGCGAGGGCGAAGTCGAGGGCGTGGACTCGGACTCCGAGTAGGTGGCGATGCCGTCGCTCATCTGGTTCTCTGCGCAGTGTCAAGCTGACTAGTTGCTTAGTTTATTTTCAAGGGTGTGTTGTCTTTGAGGCCCCAGCAGAACTATGTTTATGTTCTTTCTCGTTATTTGAACGGTTTAGTACGTAGAGTAGTACTAGTACTATGTCTTACTACTTTTCTTCTTGCAGTTGGTACTACTGCTCGTACCTTCGTGTTCCACTTTACTTAATACGTTCGTACTAGTAGTATAATTTGGGTCATCGATTTGTGAAAGAAGTTCGTGAGCGAAGGAAGAAGACGACGAAGAGGTGGAAGAAGCCCTTCTAGCCATCCATGTTGCATCAAGCGGCTCACATGAGTCGGTGACCCAAATTGCTCCTTCAGATTGCGGGATCACGTGGCATTCAAGGTCTCGAAGGTAGATTCGCGTCCACACCGGTTTGCGGGCTCGGCTGTGCGACCGGCTTCGCCGCGACAGCCACCATGCGCGCCTCCTCCGCGCGGGCGGAGCGACAATGACACGCTAGTTCCTCCTCGCCGGTGTGCTGGAGCACGCGCTCGTCCTCCTCTTCGTACGCTGCATGCATAGACGCGGCTCCACCAGCTGCTCGCGTGCTTGGCAGCGCAGCGACATGGCAAGGAGGGACTGTAGACGACGTGAGCGGGCGAGCCTTCGGCTTCATGGCACAGGGATGGCGGCGACATGGCGGTGATGGGCGAGAAATTGTTGGCCGGAGCAGGTGGGCGCCGGCATGCGCAACGGCGGTGGCGGCATATTGATGAGTGCGCGTATGGGAGCTTACTTTAGTTTTATATGAGGTTGGTCAAACTTAAAAGAAAACCGTACTAGTACACGTAAACATTAGACTTAGGCAACGCTTTTTTTTGAAGTTAGTACCACAACCACGATATGGAATCCTGTGCAAGCGCGTGAACCGCGGCCGCGTGGTCGATCGAACGGTGCGTCACCGTGTCGCGCTTGAAGGACATCCATCGAACCTTTTTGTGTGTGTGAAAACAATCCTCGAATATCATTCAACTTGTTTTCCTGGAAAGTTCTTGACGCTGCAATATTTCCATATATTTGAATTTAGCTCCAGTTTGTGTTTATTTGGATTTGGGCGTTTTAGGTGCGCCTAGTTTTTTAATACTTATTTTGTGTGTGTGTGAGAGAGAAGCGTGTGTATGTGTCCATATGTGTGTTGTGGCGGAAGGGCAATGTGGAGCGGTGTGCGTGTGATACACATAGAGAGGTGTGAATGTGCAAACGATCATGCATGAGTGAGACATAGGCAGATGCCGATCGTTGTGTATACATGAGAGAACGGTCTTCTAGTTTACTTGTGTGTGTGTGTGTGTGAGAGAGAGAGAGAGAGAGAGAGAGGAGCATCCGTAACACAACAACCATCTCTCTCGATTCGTCCATCCTCATGCGATCGCATGCAACATATGCATCAACGCGCACATTTTGACACCCTCACTCGGCCCCTGCCCACCTCAAGGCCCGCATAATCTCTTCGTGAATACCCATTTCTCTCCTTAGGTTTGTTTTCGCTCAATATCACACACACACACACACACACACACACACACACACACACACACACACACACACACACACACACACACACACACACACACACACACACACACACACACACACACACACACACACACACACACACACTCCCCGAGCACACAATTCATCCCATCCAAGGTTATCTGGCGACCACTCTCGCTTGTGCTTCTTTGCACCCCAACATGCACAACACCTCAATCTTCAAAGAGGGCATCGAGCAGATCGAGAGGCAGCGACCACACCGTGCTAGAGAATGCTGGGGTCATTTGGAAGCGGGGTGATGTGACAACGGTGACTGACTCCTCCCCCCACCCTCTCTCTCTCTCTTGCACAAAATTACCAATCCCTCTCTCCCCCGCACAAAATTGTCAATCCCTCAACCCATGAGATCCTTCCCCTCTCGTCCATGTTTTTCCAGCTCTCTCATCAAACATGTTGTCTCTTCTCCTTCCACGTATACAGAATCACGTATATTACATGTCTCCATCTTTCTCACAGACCTAACTTCTTCCTCTCTCTCTCTCTCTGTGTGTGTGTGTGTCTCGTTAGGTTTGTCTCCTACTCTCTCGTCCACATACATACAATCTTTCCCGCCCTATCTGCTCCATCTTCAAAAGCTCTCTCTGCACGTTTCATTCACACAATGGGATATGTCAAAATGTTGCTTCTATAATGGCTGATGTAGAGTTTTGGTTGTTTTTGTTGCATCCTACAAAGTAATAACTATGAAATGCATTTAGATTCTCATTTGACTGGGATTATGTGAGTTTGAGCATGTTGTGAAGTACTATAGACCTTGTATACATCTTGGGATTCGACAATGATTGTAACTATTGAATTGTATAGACCATTACATTCGAAGTCAATAGCCTAATATATTTATTTCACAATTTCAACAAATGATTAGTTCACTACAAACTAAGAAAACAAATGTGTATTCCCTCCGTTTTTTAAGTCTGCGTATTAGCATTGGTCAAAGTCAAGTTTTGTAAACTCTCAGAAAGCTTATAACAAAAAATATTAACATATACAATAACAAATAAATACCATTAGATTCATTATTGAATGTACTTCCACATCATACATATTTGTTATGGTAAATGTTTATATTTTTATATAAACTTGGTCAAACTTTAGGAAGTTTGACTTTGGTCAAACCTAATATGCAGAGTTTACTACTACTACTCGCTAGTTGCTTAGCCGAATCACTCAACATGCCACACGGGAGTCCAGTGTCACAAAATTTTGAGGTCGGTGGGAAAATCTCCGCGACCCTCATTCGAGCAGTGGGAAGTTACCATCATAACCTTCGGAACAGGCCTACATACGACACTTGGTAGGGGGCTGTTTTCATAACTTCAGGTTCACCCTACCCAGGCAGCCCCACCCCGGCACCCACAGTAGTACACCTGAATACTCCCCATTTTCTATCCCCACCGCAAAATAGACTTCTCCATGGCACCACAGCCTTCGTGCTCCTCCCCTTTACATCAGCGCACTTGTCCACCACAGCGCATCTGCCTCATCGACGACCTCGTCGCCGACTTGGAGCGGTCCACCGTTGTCGTCGTGAGCGGAGCCTCTTCCCGCATCGTCTTCCACGGTCTCGGATCTGCTTCCGGAAGCCGGCGCCAAGCGCAGAAGTACCACCGTCGTGGACAATGAACCGACTCCGTTGCCGACCATGACTCACAGAGGCCGCTGCGACCATCGTTCTCCTCCTCGATTGGTAATGTGTATTGAATCACTTAGCGGTACATGTGCAGTTCAATTTTGTTCATACCTACCCTTCAATTTTCCTGGGTGCTATTGTTCCGTGAAAGTAATTGGTTATAGCCTCCATTGTCCAACAGAATATCAGCTTGTAATTGTGCGTTGCTCCTGTATCACGCTGTGCTTGGGTAGGTTTTTCATCTGCAACCAACAGTGTGGCAAATGATGGAAAGGTTTTTAGAACTAGCAAGATGCCCATGCGTTGCACGCATCAAGATGCATTTGTATGAGTAGTTTATCTTGTGGGAGAAAAGGATGAACGAGGGAAGGCCTTATTTGCAAATCTGGAGAGGGGTATGGGTATCTTTTTGCAAAAGTCCCATTTGTTTCCTTCCTATCTGTCAGATATAAATCGGAGGGCCTATATTGCAAGAAAAAAAGTATAGAGAAAAATAAGTAGACAGTAAAGGAAGTAGAGATAAATATTAAATATTAAATATAAAATAAATATAACCGTAGAGAAGAGTGTAGAGATAGCAGGGAAAGGATAAGCGACGCTGAAAAGCGGTCGAGGCGTGCGCTAGTTTTGGCGCTTTGTCCGTAGCGCTTTATAAAATCAACGCCCTCCACCGCTCTGTGCCTTGCCACCGCTCTGTGCCTCGCCACCGCTCTCTCCCGCTCTTTTCGCCTCGCCGCCGCCGCGCCACCATGCCGCCGCGTCGCCGGGAAACTTGGGGATACCGCGGCGTCTGCGCGCCCCTCGGCGGCTTCTCCGCCGAGATCCGGTTCAGCGGGATGCGCCTCGGCCTCGGCAATTTCGACATCGCCACGAGGCCGCCAGCAGCGTCTGACGCGGCGGCGTGGCGCCTCGGTGGCCTCATAGAACATTGAACTTCCCCAACGTGCCGGCGGGAGCGGCGCAGGAGCTCGCGCTTTGCCGCGGCTTAGCACCGACGAGGATCGTCGCGACAACCGAGGCGGGAGCACCGTCTCGGCATCGCCGAGATGGGCGAAGCCATTGCGCTATGGCGCCAACACTTCCCGCAGGACATCATCAACGGCGCGAGTTCTACGCGCAAAGGAGGCGGAGAGGGATAAGAGGAGGGCGGAGCGAGCCGCCTATCGCGAGGACAAGCGTAGGCGAAAAGCGGACGCTCAATTCAACATGAGGCTAGGAGCAGCGTCGCCCTGGGAATCCGACGATGATCGGTATCTTCACGCCTCTGATCGGACGTCGGAGGAGGACATCACCGAGGAGCAGTCGGACGACGAGGAGTAGTTGAATTATCTTTTTGTATCTATCTATGCTGAGAACTATCCTCTACTCTCTAGTATCTACTTCTCGATCTCAGCCTTTAACGCTTTTTAAAGCGCCCGCGTTATGATTCTGTTGGAGATGCTCTAACATGGCGGGCGAGTGCTTTAATGTTGCCCACAAGATGGCGAGTATTACTAGTAGTATTTTTCTTGCCATGTTGAGATTTTGAAACCACGAGTGTGAACATGCAAAGGAGCAATGAAGACCAAACACGGGATATTCGGGACATCTTCAAGGGCGTGGCAAGTTAAAGAGGAGCTGCACCGAACCTGTAAAAGCGAGCTTTGGTAAGTAACACCCTTTCAATTACTTTCGTTTAGCCTCGTGTTCTTGATGTGTATATGTTGTAGTTTCTGTTTCTCTTAAGCGTGGTGTTCTTGATGTGTAATAAGAAGAGTCTTAATCGTCCTAATGCTTTCGCTTTTAACTTGATGTAGGAAGTGGGTGTTCTCACCGTGTAGTCTGTTTTATATTTCTTTTCCTTTTGAATTCACTTCTCCGAGTTACATTTATCGGCTTCTACTAAATGGATCTAGGTTTCTCGAGTATTGATCTAAAAAAAGTAACTTCATGTCGGGATGCAGTTCTGCGAGGAGGAAGTATGGTCAACCTCGAGATCATGTTTCCAAAATGAGGCTGGATTACACACAAGGTGCAGTTCCTAATGATCTGGATTAGACACAAGGTGCAAATTCGAGATGATGCTGGATTACACACAAGCCGAGGTGGAGTCGTCGGCTGTTCGTGTCCTCGTGGCATTAGTAAAGGCTGAAAGAAAGCGTGCATCAGCCCTTGAGAATGTAGCTGAGTTCTGAAGAAGCGAAAAGAGCAATCGGATGATCTCTTCACCCAAGCCAAAGAAGAGATGGAAGAAGCCGAAATAAGCTAGCGAGGCGAGCAGGCTAGGCGTCTCCTGCTATCTAAAACTGTTGTCAATACAAAATTTCCTTCATAATAGCTAGGTTCAAATGTTTATCCGGTCGGCATGCATTGTGATGTACGTGCATCTCTTGATGTGGCACAAAATGTTTTTTTGGGTCATGTAATAACAACAATTACTTTCCAAACAATAATGAGACGAAGCATTGGACATGGTATAGTTCACGCATAAGCCCGACATTCCAAGTCAACTTCCACATCAAACTCATGTTCACAGATATCTGCACATTCATACATAATGTCCACAACCATGATTCACTTCAAAGCCAAAAAAATGTGAGGAGAGTTATAAATAAAGAAAAACCTCTACTAGTTCCTGCTACCAGTGCGAGCACAACAAGTCAAGACCATGCGTAAATTAATTATATTTTAGTCATTTTTTGTGTTCTAAAATGCCTGTCGGCTCGCGGAAGGACGTGTTGCCGGCACACGCACGGATTCAATGAAGGCAGGCGGGGCAGTCTTAAGCTGGTTGCACGCTGCGAGGAGGCGTGCTCAGCCGGGCCTGCAGCGAGTGCGGCCCTCTTGGCCGGCACGCCGGTTTAATGCTTGCGCTATGAGAGGTCGCGTCCGTGTCAGGGCAATCACTCCCTCCAGTCCTTTTTGTTTGGGTATAACAAAATCTCGTTTTCCATTCACATTTTACAAGTAAAATTCGTGGACAAACTTTGACCCAAAATACGATGGGGACTAGTAAACCAGAATGGAGGTAGTAGTTTTTTAATCAAAGAAGGGTTTCCCCTTCGATTCTCGAAAACCAACATCTAAATCTAAACCATAGTATTTGCCCTAGAACTACCGGGTTCAACATCTCGTAACATAAACCCATACAACCATACGCCAAAGAGGTACGTAGTACTATGAATTCCATTTTCGCTCCATACCAATCGTTCTAAAACTACTTACTACTTATAACGTGCCATTTAAAATCAGAACTCTTAACCCGCTAAAAAGCGATATTTTAAGCGTGGCTACTCGATTCGTGGCAACTGGCGAGCCACCGCGCTCAAGTCGTTCACTGTGGTCCCAACCATCAACTCCTACAAAGGTGCTCCACCACGCACGGTACCCATGAATGCAGCAATCATGCACCTAGGGTTTTAGGGTTTATTTGTTAACGTCGCCTTTACGTAACACTCATGTGTGCGAGACAGCGAGAGGCCGATTGCGTGTCGCCTCTTCTCTTCGTATATGTACTCCACCGTTTGTCTGGTGTCCAAAAAATTATAATAACTACTAGCAATGTGCCAATGTGTTGCCACACAATCAAAGTAGATTAATACATATTCACCGATTTGATAGAAAAAAAGTCTAGTTTTGAAATACGTATATCACTAAAAATATGTTATGTTTCACTCAAAATATATTCCTTTGGCGGTTTTGATGAGATAAGGGAGGCATGTTGTTGGTTTCAAGATTCGAGAAGTGGTATATGTCTAATTTCTACTCTTACTAGCAAGATGCCCGTGCGTTGCAGAACATCAAAATCTCGTGGGAGAAAAGGATGAGCGAGGAAGGCCTTATCTACAAATGTGGTGAAGAGTGTGGGTAAATTGCCATATTTTCCTTCCTATCCGTCAGATATAAATCGGACGACCTACATTGCAGGATGGCAGGCCCACCATCATCACCAAATCTATTTTTTATCCCTACTCTTATAAAAAGCATTGTCGGTGATGATCGTGTGCCTGCCATCCTCCAATATAGGCCGTCCGATCTATATCTGACAGATAGGATGGAAACTATGGCAATTTTGCAAAAGGACACCCACACCCCTCTCCACATTTGCAAATAAGGTCTTCCCTCCTTCATCCTTTTCCCCCACAAGATAAACTACTCATACAAATGCATCTTGATGTTCCGTGCAACGCATGGCATCTTGCTAGTTGTTGCAAAAAGCCCATGTGTGTGTGAGAGAGAGGGAGAGTGGAGAAGGACGGAGTGCATGTGTGACAAAGACACAAGTAGTGTGCGTGCGATAGGTATCAGCTTAAAATGAGGCGATAGTGTGTGTGTGCACGATCGAGAGGGAGTGTCTCAAGAAGGGAAGAAAAAGCTACATAGATACAAGGAGCGAGAGAGAGACATGTATGCGATGGTGGAAGCATGAGTGTGCGGGTGTATAAACCTGTCTAGAGGCTAGCTAGTCGATAAATGCTTGTGAGAGAAATACGAGTTGGGGTGCGAAAGCGAGAGTTTTGTGTGTGTGAGAGAGACGGTTGTCGGGAAGGGGGGTGGAAGCAGGAGTTGTGTGTGTGTGTGTGTCTATGAGAGAGAGAGAGAGGAGACGGTAGTCAGGGTTGTCTGATCGGTGTCAGTCAGGGATGGAGACGAAAAGGAGACCGCAACAAATGTTGGGTCTACAGGAGAGAGAGAGAGAGAGAGAGTAATTTTAGTGGTATGAGTCATATGTAGAGACATATAGGGTGTGTGAGAGAATCCCATAGAGAGAAAGACAAAGTGAAAGGCAGTGGAGACTGTGTGTGTGGCGGTGAAAAGAAAGCTTAGGTCTTGAGTGATACCGGAGAACAAGAGAGGCGTGAGAGATAATGAAAACCGTGTAATGTATAATGATATGGAGAGTGTGACACTTCTCAAGGGAGACGTCGAGAGACCATGTTTGCGAGGATAGGAGAAACATGAAGTGAGCGTGTGGGTGAGCTGGAGAAAAGAGAGTGATGGCTACCTGAAGGAGCATGCATGCGAGAGAGATGGGCGTGAAAGGAGTGAAAAAAAGGGATTCAAATATTTGAATTCAAGATGATGATACATGTAATCCATACTCGAACCAAAATTGATCTATCAAACATGCATACTCATATGAATTCACGCATATCTATGTTATTTAATATGTAGATATTACTAATCCATACATTTTAGTAGAAAATAATTTGGTTAAACTTTTTTGAATTCAACCTTAAGATTTCGAGATCGTTGTATTTGTAAATCATATTATACATATAAAGGAGTAGAATTCTTTGTTGTGCTTTTGAAAGTATATATGTAAAAAAATGATGTATATAGAATGTAATACCAATTGAAAATGGATCCCGCCCGAAAAAAATAGTAGAATACAAACAGGATTCGAATTGAGTTGGCACGGTAACATGCACTACGCAAAATTTGAACGAAGCGGGGAAAGTCGCAGTAACCGCCCGAAACCAAAATCTGCGAGATGGAAATCACTACTGCCTATCCCTACAGTGCAAAGCCTATCTGCTGGATTTCTATAGGTTTTGATAGGGGTAGGTTTGTAATTTCACCCAAACATGACGTAACCGCCTCTCACATGGATTCATACACAGTGGGCGCCAAAACACAGTGTGCCCTCGGCCGAAATCGACTCCCTTCCCGATTCATATTCATACGGTGGGCGCCAAAAACAAACTCTCGTCGCAAATATTCGTGTATGCGAGATTACCGTCCTATCCCCAACCGACTAATGTTCTTTGTGATGTAGTAGAAATTTGAAACGGGGGGCTAAGTTTGTAAATTTCCTCGCATTTGAGACAAGCGCCCCCTAACTACATGGTTCCCCCCTTCCTCTCTACCTCCCTTTTCCCCATTCGTACTCCGTGGGCGCCAAAACACCCTCTCCACCCCACCCTCCTCCGTCCGCCGCCGTCCGCCACCCCATCCACCGCCGTCCTCCTCCACCATGCCGGATCTGATACCCCCACGCTGCCGTCCATTACAAGAGATCGACCTCTCTGATCCACGCCTTCGGACCGGGATCCTTGCATCCCGTCCTCTCGCTTCATCCCCGCCGTCGTCCACCTTGTCGGCGCCGCTCCTACGACCGTCTCGTCCATCGCGCCCCGCCGCCACCGTCTACCCTCCTTGATCTGCTTCCACGCCACCGACAGCCATCACTACCGCAGCACCATAAAATTCTCACCAGATGCGTACACGACGCCACACCAGAGGCGGTACTCTTTCGTATCTGCTCAACTTATTTATCGCAGCAAGAAAATAGATCGCCACTGCTTTACTCTAATTTCTTGGTTTGGTTGCGAAGTTGCCTTTGTCCGGTTTGCACCTTCAAATCCTCCATGGCACGCTCAACACTATACTCCCAATGCTTATGGTTTTCCCCTTTTATATTCCACACTAGTTAAATCACAGTAGACTAAATTTCAAAATTGGGTCGATCTATTTTTCAGAGCTCGCGGAGTTCGCGGTGCGATCAAGGGGCTCGGGTGGTTGTGGGGCCTCGTCGAGCGAAGAAAACTCGGCGCGGGTGGGGGTGGGGTGGCGGAGGAACACAGCGGTGGGGGCGGTGGTCCGACCGGCGGCGGTGCGGTGTTCAGATGGGACGAATCACAGACGAGGAAGAAGAAGGGTTAGGAGACGTAGGATCTTCATCCAACCGCCTGAAATGGTCGAGAGATAGCTGGGAATTGCATTCTTAATGCGCTCTGGTTCATCATGTGTGGGCACTGCGCAACCAACATTTTATTATCCAAAATCTGCTTGCTCTTCTTTACCATGTTCGATAGAGCTATGACACAAAACGTAGGACCGACTCCAGCAGACTGTACCCATACTTCACTGGCCACACCACTAGCCCCACCACACATGACCTGCACTCCAGCAAAAGATATACCGATTTCATTTGCCATAGCACCAGCTGTACCACAGAAAAATCCCACTCCAGCAAAAAGTACAGCAAGTCCACCGGCCGAAGACCTATCCCAACTGCAGAGACGGCCAACTCCTGCAGATTGGAACCCCATTCCATTTATTCCCAGTTTAAAATACAATGCTTTCAATGTTGTTAGGGACTACATGCATATATTCCCATCATGGGAAGATTATTGTGAAGACAAACACCATTTTCACATCTTCCTGTCCAACTTACATGTAAGTGCTATTATTCATGGTTATTATTTTCCTGTTTTCTGCTGATTGAACACATCAATGATTTACATTACATTGTTGTAACTAGGCGAGGTCAATCTGGATAGTCATGACGAGGAAAGCTTGCTTGTGCTTTTCAAGGAAGCATTGCAGCGATGTCGATGTTACTGAGGAAATCACACTTTGGTGGCAAATCTATAAACAATTTCGGTGAAGTCTCCCGTGCTAAATTTAGAAGACATTGGATGGAAAAACATTGTTATGCCTTGGTCTCATTCGAGGATGAGGTACTGTCTATGAAATCACATGACAATTTGAACTTCTACTTTTCCGCATGTGCCTTACGGATCTTGTTTGCGGAAATCTGCTCGAAGAAGAATTCGGTTTGAAAAGAACGACGAGGATATCGCAAATATGCTGCCCGCTGCTTTGCTCTTGTTAGTACTGTTGTCTGTATCATCGTACTTGCATACATACCGGTTCATTATCGACAGCAGTATGCATGATAGCTTTCTTATCAATTGTTCGCTCCAAATTCTTGATATCCAATGCCAATGTTTTTTAGCTCGCATTGTTCTTGTAAGTACATGCTGTCCTTTATCGATGTACTTATAATGACGGGTAGTTGTTCATGTACCATCACTTTGCAGCTTATTTTCCTTTGCCCTCCATTTTCTACACATCGATCTATATTTACTCTTACCATAAGGTTGGTCTTGAAGAAGTTTAGCTGTGCATTGCTCTTGGCTGTACCTTTTGCTGTCTCGCTGCACTTACATTTATAGCTACTTGGTTATGTAGCATCACTCTTCATCTTATCTTAAATATTCTCCATTTTTCAGTATATTATCACATCTATATTTACTCTTAACAAAATGTAGAATAAAGGCAATGCTTATGAAGAAGATTCTGTGGTAAACTTCTTGAATTGCCCCCCATCAGCATGGACAAGGCCTTTATAGAGCCCGTCTTCACCAATAATGTAAGTTTGTCCATCTCACGCCTTCAAACTTTGTTGTATATATTTGGTTAGGCATGACTGCAACAGCTGTTTATTTTTTGTGTTTGCATCAAATTGCATGTTTAAAGTTTATTATGTACTCCCTTCGTTCCAAAATAGATGACCCAATTTTGTACTGAAGTTAGTATAAAGTTGGGTCATCTATTTTAGAATGGAGGGAGTAGTTCATAAACAAAAGTTTGTCCTTTCTCAATTTAAGTTTACAGTTGTACAACCAAGTTCCTTATTCATACCATGTAAATTAAAGTATACAGAGCAAGTGATCTTCTTTGCACTTTGCATGTATGCTTACATTCTTCATCCGTAATCCGGTGGTGTGGTGAACCTACCCACTACTGACACAATGTCATATTCTCGCAATGTCTTAACCATGAACAATGTCATATCATTCTACTACTCCCTCCGTCCGAAAATACTTGTCATTGAAATGGATGTATCTAGATGTATTTTAGTTCTAGACACATCCATTTTGATGACAAGTAATTCGACGGAGGGAGTATTATTTAAACCGTCTCTTTATTTGCCAATCTGAAATGGGATAAATTGACACACACTAACCATTGATACTTATGAGTTCTTGATCGTAATCCGGTGGTGTCATTGAAGCTGCCAACTCCTTCACAATGTCACTTCCTGCCGTGTCTTGACCTGAACAATACCATATTGTGTTAATGCAATTTTAAACTGTGTCACTTTATTAAATCAAGAAGAAATGTGATGAATTGTCAAGACTCGATACTTTTATGTGCAAAACCTATCATCATTCGCTTGTTTATCTTTCGAGTGAGGAAGATTTAAGTGTTGAACAAGCGCGATCTCATCATCTTACTCAGTTGCTTACTGTTTGAGCTCCCAAAGAGGCTAACCTTTCTTGAACTCTATTGAAGTGCTGTCGGTTTTGTATATTATTTTTTCGGCGTGTTTATTTGCACTGGTGGCGATCTTTGATGCCCAGTGTATGTAATCTGCTATCTGCTTGTGCTTTATTATCATAGTGGCGAACTTTGATGCCCAGTGGATGTAATATGCTGTAATTTCTTTATTGTATAGTCTAGGTTTTTTCTTATTCACGATGCTGCAGTTATTTTACTGTCTTCATAGTAAACCGGCCAAACCGTAAAATTACGGTACATAATCGGGCCGTCATGCAATCACGATGTAGGTTGGGCCTGAAACGTGCCGGCAGCAGCCCGAAATGAACTCCGGACCATGATTGTGCAAATCAAATCACGGGCTTTTAACAGGCCAAAATTGTCTCGGTCCTTGTTTGGCCCAATCAGATATCGGCTGCGAGCAGGCCGGATGCAAACCGGGCCGTAGTTAGGCCCAACTATATGACGTCCATTTAACAGGCCAAAATTAATATAGGGACAAAATGTTAAACGGGTCCTTAAGAGGCCAAAACTAATGTCAGGCCGAATTACTAAGTGGGCCTCTAGCAAGTGGGCCCAAAAGCATAGTGTCCAGTTGACGGGCCGAATCTGATATGGGCCATAATTGAGCCCATAGCCTCTTAAAGGGTCAGACGATCCGGGCGTAATTTGGCCCGAGCGTGGTAGGCTTTTAACGGGCCGGATCTCATATGGGCCACTATTAGGCCCGGAACATGGCAGGCCATTAATGGACCGGATCAAATATGGGCCGACATTTGGCCCAAAACATGGCAGCCAGTTAATGGGCCGGCCTACTAGGGCCCTCAAATTCTTGTGGGCCTATAGCTGGGCCGGCCCGTTAATGTCGGCGAAATCTCGTGGGCCTTTAGCCGGGCCGGCCCATTATGATATCCAAGAATATTATGGGCCTTTACCTGGGACGGCCCATTATGGCAAACAAAAATCTTGTGGGCCTTTACCTGGGCGGCCCATTATGGCCCGCGAAATCTTGTGGGCCGTTAGCTGGGCCAGCCCATTATGGCCCGCAAAATCTCGTGGGCCTTTAGCTGGGCCGGCCCATTATGGTCCGCAAAATTGTGGGCCTTTAGTTGGGCCGGCCCATTTAAACTTGATGGGCCGGTCCACTTGTCAACATATCATAGGCGCGTCTCGCCCATTGGATGAGTGACACTGTGCGGTAGCGGACGACACATGTCTCCTCCAGCCAATGATGATTTTACACATGGAAAATCCCCATTGGTCGGGGCTGTTAACGGGTTATCGGATCCAAAACCCGACCCGATAGCTTAACGGCGTTCCGTTACGGTGGATGCCACGTGTCAGTCACCCTTGACGAAAGCACTTCTGTGACGCGCGATTTATTGTCATGGAAGTGGACACTTCCTTGATGATAATTTTGGTAATGTCATGGAACACTTCTACGACAGCACAGGTATGACTATCTTGATTCTGTCATAAATTTGTCATGGATGTACATGCATGACAAAAAACGCGACCTACTATGACAAACACGTATCATCACGGAAGTGTATTTTTTTGTAGTGCCAATCCTAAGCATAGCACAAGATTGTGTAGTTTGTTTGCTAGAGCTTTTCTAATGTCAAGTATCATCTCCTTAGACCATGAGACTGTGCAACTCCCGGATGTCGTAGGAATGCTTGGGGGGCAAGTCTAGGCGCCTAGGGTTGGAATGGAAACCCTAGGGGGAGGGAGCGCCTCCCACCTGCTTGGGGGGCAAGTCTCCCCCTCCTGGCCGCCGCCCCCTCTAGATGCATCTAGGGGGCGGCCTCGTCTTCCCTTCACCCTATAAATAGAGGGGGGGGGGGGGTGGGAGGGCAGCCGCACCCTTCCCCTGGCGCAGCCCTCCCCCTCTCCAATTCCTCCTCCCCCTCCTCCGTAGTGCTTGGCGAAGCCCTGCCGGAGAACCATGAGCTCCACCACCACCACGCCGTCGTGCTTCCGGAGTTCTCCCTCAACTTCTCCTCCCCCCTTGCTAGATCAAGAAGGAGGAGACGTCCCCGGGCTGTACGTGTGTTGAAAGCGGAGGCGTCGTCCGTTCGGCGCTTGGATCGGATCTTCCGCGATTTTAATCACCGCGAGTACGACTCCATGAACCGCGTTCTTGTAACACTTCCGCTTAGTGATCTTCAAGGGTATGAAGATGCACTCCCTCTCTCTCATTGCTAGTATCTCGTAGATTGATCTTGGTGACACGTAGGAAAATGTTGAATTATTACCGTGTTCCCCAATAGTGGTATCAGAGCTAGGTCTATGCGTAGATTCTGTGCACGAGTAGAACACAAGTAGTTGTGGGCGATGATTTGTTCAATTTGCTTATTGTTACTAGTCCTATCTTGATTCGGCGGCATTGTGGGATGAAGCGGCCCGGACCGACCTTACACGTACGCTTACGTGAGACAGGTTCCACTGACTGACATTCACTTGTTGCATAAGGTGGCTAGCGGGTGTCTGTCTCTCCCACTTTAGTCGGATCGGATTCGATGAAGAGGGTCCTGATGAAGGGTAAATAGCAATTGGCATATCACCATTGTGGCTTTTGCGTAGGTAAGAAACGTTCTTGCTAGAAACCCATAGCAACCACGTAAAACATGCAACAACAATTAGAGGACGTCTAACTTGTTTTTGCAGGGTATGCTATGTGATGTGATTTGGCCAAAAGGATTTGATGAATTATATATGTGATGTATGAGATTGATCATGTTCTTGTAATAGGAATCGCGACTTGCATGTCAATGAGTATGACAACCGACAGGAGCCATAGGAGTTGTCTTAATTTATTGTATGACCTGCGTGTCAATGAAAACGCCATGTAATTACTTTACTCTATTGCTAACCGTTAGCCATAGTAGTATAAGTAATGGTTGGCGAGACAACTTCATAAAGACACGATGATGGAGATCATGGTGTCATGCCGGTCACGATGGCGATTCCCGCGCCTCGAAGATGGAGATCAAAGATGCAAGATGAAGATTGGCCATATCATGTCACTTTATGATTTGCATGTGATGTTTGTCATGTTTACATCTTAGTTGCTTAGAACGACAGTAGCATAAATAAGATGATCCCTCACTAAAATTTCAAGAAATGTGTTCCCCCTAACTGTGCACTGTTGCGAAGGTTTGTTGTTTTGAAGCACCACATGATGATCGGGTGTGATATATTCTAACATTGGCATACAACGGGTGTAAGCCAGATTTACACATGCGAAACACTTAGGTTGACTTGACGAGCCTAGCATGTACAGACATGGCCTCGGAACACGAGAGACCGAAAGGTCGAACATGAGTCGTATAGTAGATGCGATCAACATGGAGATGTTCACCATTGATGACTAGTCCGTCTCACGTGATGATCGGACACGGCCTAGTCGATTCGGATCATGTATCACTTAGATGACTAGAGGGGTATCTATCTGAGTGGGAGTTCATTAAATAATTTGATTAGACGAACTTAATTATCACGAACTTAGTCTAAAATTGTCTTTACAATCTATCTTCTAGATCCAATGGCCCATGCTAATGTTGCCCTCAACTTCAACGCGTTCCTAGAGAAAACCTAGCTGAAAGACGATGGTAGCAACTATACGGACTGGGTCCGTAACTTGAGGATCATCCTCATAGCTGCCAAGAAACACTACTGTAAGATGCTGTTAACGCGACACTATGATCGGAGACCCTTCGACGAAACTGTGTGCGATGCAATAATCGCAAATGGTGGTGTAAAAGAACCGTCAAAAAAGGTGCAAAACATTTGCGATGGCGGAGCCATCAAACACGGTTCAGACTTTAGTTGCGTGTGCAATCCAGGGCATACGGCTTAGTCCAATGAACTGTTTGCGATGAGGCGGAACAAAAGAAACAGGCAACCTGATGAAGGCGTGTGCGATATAGAGCATACTATTCACTCGGATGAACTGTTTGTGATTAGGCAAGATAAAAGAAACGGTCAGCCAGATCAAGGTGTGTGTGATTGAGGGCATACGCTTCAGAAGGATTAACTGTTTGCAATTAGGCAATAGAACAGAAACCGGTCAGCCAGATCAAAGTGTCTGCGATTGATGGCATACACTTTACATGGATGAACTGTTTGCGATTAGCCACAACAACTGAAACAGTTAGATAGATCAACGTGTGTGCACTAGACGTGCACACACATCTATTATATATAAAAAGTATTTGACGGGTTAATGATACGTCCATTTTGCATCATGCTTTTATATCGATATTTATTGAATTATGGCCTGTTATTACACGTTATGTCACAATACTTATGCCTATTTTCTTTTATTTTACAAGGTTTACATAAGGAGGGAGAATGCCGACAGCTGGAATTCTGGGCTGGAAAAGGAGCAAATATTAGAGACCTATTCTACACAACTCCAAAAGTCCTGAATCTCCACGAAAGTTATTTTTGGAAATAATAAAAAATATTGAGCGGAAGAAGTACGTCAGAGGGGGCCCCACCTGGCCACGAGGGTGGGGGGCGTGCCCCCTGCCTCATCGGCCCCCTGTTGGCTCTCCGGTGGCCATCTTCTGCTATATGAAGTCTTTCGTCAAGGGAAAAATCAGAAGCAACATTTCGGGAGAGACTCCGCCGCCACGAGGCGGAACCTTGGCGGAACCAATCTAGGGCTCCGGCAGAGCTGTTCTGACGGGGACACTTCCCTCCGGAGGGGGAAATCATCGCCATCGTCATCACCAACGCTCCTCTCATCGGGAGAGGGCAATATCCATCAACATCTTCACCAGCACCATCTCCTCTCAAAACCCTAGTTCATCTCTTGTATCCAATTCTTGTCTCCAAGTCCGAGATTGGTACTAGTAGGTTGCTAGTAGTGTTGATTACTCCTTGTAGTTGATGCTAGTTGGTTTATTTGGTGGAAGATCATATGTTCAAATCCTTTATGCATATTAATACCCCTCTGGTTATGAACATGAATATGCTTTGTGAGTAGTTAAGTTTGTTCCTGAGGACATGGGAGAAGTCTTGCTATTAGTAGTCATGTGAATTTGGTATTCGTTCGATATTTTGATGAGATGCATGTTGTCTAGCCTCTACTGGTGTTATGTGAATGTCGACTACATAACACTTCACCATTATTTGGGCCTAGAGGAAGGCATTGGGAAGTAATATGTAGATGATGGGTTGCTAGAGTGACAGAAGCTTAAACCCTAGTTTATGCGTTGCTTTGTAAGGGGCTGATTTGGATCCATATGTTTCATGCTATGGTTAGGTTTACTACTTTAGTTGTAGTTCCGGATGCTTGCAATAGAGGTTAATCATAAGTGGGATGCTTTTTCAAGTAAGAACAGCACCCAAGCACTGGTCCACCCACAGATCAAATTATCAAAGTACCGAACGCGAATCATATGAACATGATGAAAACTAGCTTGACGATAAATCCCATGTGTCCTCGGGAGCGCTTTTCTCCATATAAGAGTTTATCCAGGCTTGTCCTTTGCTACAAAAAGGATTGGGCCACCTTTCTGCACTTTTTTACTTTTGTTACTTGTCGCTCGTTACAAATTATCCTATCACAAAACTATCTGTTACCACTTATTTCAGTACTTGCAGAGAATACCTTGCTGAAAACTACTTATCATTTCCTTCTGCTCCTCATTGGGTTCGACACTCTTACTTATCGAAAGGACTACGATAGATCCCCTATACTTGTGGGTCATCAAGACTCTTTTCTGGCGCCGTTGCCGGGGAGTGAAGCGCCTCTGGTAGGTGGAATTTGGTAAGGAAAAATTTATATAGTGTGCTGAAATTTACTGTCACTTGTTACTATGGAAAGTAATCCTCTGAGGGGCTTGTTTGGGGCATCTTCACCCCGACCAGTAGAGCAAAGAGTTGCTCCTCAACCTACTAAACCTATTGCAAATGAAAATATTCCCTTTGAAGTTCCTTCGGGTATGTTAGAAAAACTGCTAGCTAATCCTTTTGTAGGAGATGGAACGAAGCATCCTGATGAGCACCTAATCTATGTGGATGAAGTTTGTGGATTATTTAAGCTTGCAGGTATACCCGATGATGTTGTTAAGAAGAATGTCTTTCCTTTATATTTGAAGGAAGATGCATCGACATGGTATAGGCTATGTGATGATACATGATCTTGGAACTATAAACGATTGAAATTGGAATTTCATCAGAAGTTTTATCCTATGCATCTTGTTCACCGTGATCGCAATTATATATATAATTTTTGGCCTCGTGAAGGAGAAAGCATCGCTCAAGCTTGGGGGAGGCTTAAATCAATGTTATATTCATGCCCCAATCATGAGCTCCCAAGAGAAATAATTCTCCAAAGTTTTTATGCTCGGCTTTCTCATAATAATCAATCCATGCTCGATACTTCTTGTGCTGGATCCCCTAAGTTTGATTGTGTTAAATCTTTTATGGATACCGATATTTTCCGTAAGTTTAGCACTAAATATGGACTTGACTCTGAGATAGTAGCTTCTTTCTGTGAATCTTTTGCTACTTATGTTGATCTCCCCAAGGAGAAGTGGTTTAAATATCATCCTCCCATTGAAGTAAAAGTAGCTACATCTACTAAAGTTGACAAAAGACTGTCACTTATAATGATCCTATTGTTCCTACTTCTTATGTTGAGAAACCACCTTTCCCTGTTAGAATAAAGGATCATGCTAAAACTTCAACTGTGGTTCTTAAAAGCAATATTAGAACTTATACACCTCCTGAGCAAATCAAAGTTGAACCTAATATTGCTATTATTAAGGATCTCTTGGCTAATAATATAGATGGGCACGTTATTTATTTCTGTGGTGAAAGCGCTAGAATTGCCAAACCCTGTGCTAAAGATAAACATAGACCTGTGGTAGGCGTGCCTGTTATTTCTGTTAAAATAGGAGATCATTGTTATCATGGCTTATGTGATATGGGTGCTAGCGTTAGCGCTATACCTATTGCCTTATACAACGAAATTAAGCATGATATTGCACCTGCTGAGTTAGAAGATATTGATGTCACAATTAAGCTTGCCAATAGAGATACTATATCACCAATGGGAATTGTTAGAGATGTTGAAGTCTTGTGTGGGAAAACTAAATATCCTACTGATTTTCTTGTTCTTGGTTCCCCACAAGATAGCTTTTGTACCATTATTTTTGGTAGACCTTTCTTGAACACAGTTAATGCTAGAATAGACTGCGAAAAGAATGTTGTTACTATTGGCTTGGGTGATATGTCTCATGAGTTTAATTTCTCTAAATTTAGTAGACAACACCGTCAAGAAAAATTTCCTAGTAAGGATGAAATTATTGGTCTTGCTTCCATTGCCGTACCTCCTAGTGATCCTTTAGAATAATATTTGCTAGACCTTGAAGATGATATGTTATGCATGAAAGAAGGGAAATAGATGAAGTATTCTTTAAACAGGAACCTATTCTGAAACACAATTTGCCTGTTGAAATCCTAGGGGATCCTCCTCCACCCAAGGGTGGTCCCGTGTTTGAGCTTAAACCGTTGCCTGATACTCTTAAATATGCTTATCTTGATGAAAAGAAGATATATCCTGTTATTATTAGTGCTAACCTTTTAGAGCATGAAGAAGAGAGATTATTGAAAACTCTGAAGAAGCACCGAGCTGCTATTGAATATACTCTTGATGATCTTAAGGGCATTAGTCCCACTCTATGTCAACTTAAAATAAATTTGGAAGAAGATGCTAAACCAGTTCATGATCATCAACGAAGGCTGAATCCTAAGATGAAAGAAGTGGTAAGAAAAGAAATACTAAAGCTTCTGGAGGTAGGTATAATTTATCCCGTTGCTGATAGTCAGTGGGTAAGTCCTGTCCATTGTGTCCCTAAGAAGGGAGGTATTACTGTTGTTCCTAATGATAAAGATGAATTGATCCCGCAAAGAATTATTACAAGTTATAGGATGGTAATTGATTTCCGCAAATTAAATAAGGCTACTTAGAAAGATCATTACCCCTTACCTTCTATTGATCAAATGCTAGAAAGATTATGCAAACATACACACTATTGCTTTCTAGATGGTTATTCTGGTTTCTCTCAAATACCTGTGTCAGCTAATGATCAATCTAAGACTACTTTTACCTGCCCTTTTGGTACTTTTGCTTACAGACCTATGCCGTTTGGTTTATGTAATGTACCTGCTACCATTCAAAGATGTATGATGGCTATATTCTCTGATTCTGTGAAAACATTTGTGAGGTTTTCATGGACAATTTCTCCATCTATGGATCCTATTTTGATGATTGTTTGAGCAATCTTGATCGAATTTTGCAGAGATGTGAAGAAACTAATCTTGTCTTGAATTGGGAAAATTGTCACTTCATGGTTAATGAAGGTATTGTCTTGGGGCATAAAGTTTCTGAAAGAGGTATTGAAGTTGATAAAGCCAAGGTTGATGCTATTGAAAAGATGCCATGTCCCAAGGACATCAAAGGTATAAGAAGTTTCCTTGGTCACGCCGGTTTTTATAGGAGGTTCATTAAGGACTTCTCAAAAATCTCTCGGCCTCTGACTAATTTATTACAAAAAGATATACCATTTGTCTTTGATGATGATTGTGTAGAAGCATTTGAAATACTTAAGAAAGCATTGATCTCAACACCTATTGTTCAGCCACCTGATTGGAATTTACCGTTTGAAATTATGTGTGATGCTAGTGATTATGCTGTAGGTGTTGTTCTAGGGCAAAGAGTTGATAAGAAATTAAATGTTATTCAATATGCTAGTAAAACTCTAGAAATGCTCAAATAAATTATGCTACTACTGAAAAAGAATTCTTAGCAGTTGTATTTGCTTGTGATAAGTTCAGACCTTATATTATTGATTCTAAAGTAACTATTCACACGGATCATGCTGCTATTAAATATCTTACGAAAAAGAAAAATGCTAAACCTAGACTTATTAGATGTGTTCTCTTGCTACAAGAATTTGATTTACATATTGTTGATAGAAAGGGAGCTGAGAACCCCGTTGCAGACAACTTGTCTAGGTTAGAAAATATTCCTGATGACCCACTACCTATTGATGATAGTTTTCCTGATGAACAATTGAATGTTATAAACGCCTCTCGTAGTACTCCGTGGTATGCTGATTATGCTAATTACATTGTTGCTAAATTTATAACACCTAGTTTTACGTACCAGCAAAAGAAAAAGTTTTTCTATGATTTGAGACATTACTTTTGGGATGACCCACATCTTTATAAAGGAGTAGATGGTGTTATTAGACATTGTGTACCTGAGCATGAACAGGAACAGATCCTACGCAAGTGCCACTCCGAAGCTTATGGAGGGTACCACGCTGGAGACAGAACTGCACATAAGGTATTGAAATCCGGTTTCTATTGGCCTACTCTCTTCAAGGATGCCCGTAAGTTTGTCTTTTCTTGTGATGAATGCCAAAGAATTGGTAATATTAGTAGACGTCATGAAATGCCTATGAACTATTCTCTTGTTATTGGACCATTTGATGTTTGGGGCTTTGATTTTATGGGACCTTTTCCTGCCTCTAACGGATATACACATATTCTAGTTGCCGTTGATTACGTTACTAAGTGGGTAGAAGCTATTCCAACTAGTAGTGCTGATCATAACACTTCTATTAAAATGCTTAAAGAAGTTATTTTTCCGAGGTTTGGAGTCCCTAGATATTTAATGACTGATGGTGGTTCACATTTTATTCATGGTGCTTTCTGTAAAATGCTTGCTAAGTATGATGTTAATCATAGAATTGCATCCCCTTATCACCCACAGTCTAGTGGTCAAGTAGAATTGAGTAATAGAGAGCTCAAATTAATTTTGCAAAAGACTGTCAATAGGTCTAGAAAGAATTGGTCCAAGAAACTTGATGATGCATTATGGGCCTATAGAACTGCATACAAAATTCCTATGGGTATGTCTCCGTATAAAATGGTTTATGGAAAAGAATGTCACTTACCTCTCGAACCAGAACATAAGGCTTATTGGGCTATTAAAGAGCTCAACTTTGATTTCAAACTTGCCGGTGAGAAGAGGTTATTTGACATTAGCTCTCTTGATGAATGGAGAACCCAAGCTTATGAAAATGCCAAGTTTTTTAAACAAAAAGTTAAAAGATGGCATGACAAAAGGATACAAAAGCATGAGTTTAATGTAGGTGATTATGTATTGCTATAAAACTCTCGTTTAAGATTTTTTGCAGGAAAACTTCTCTCTAAATGGGAAGGCCCCTACGTTATTGAGGAGGTCTATCATTACGGCGCCATAAAATTCAACAACTTCGAAGGCACAAATCCGAAGGTGGTGAACGGTCAAAGAATCAAACATTATATCTCAGGTAATCCCATAAATGTTGAAACCAATGTTATTGAAACCGTAACCCTGGAGGAATACATAAGGGACACTTTCCGGAACGTTTCAGACTACGAAAAGGAATAGGTATGTGGGACGGTAAGTAAACCGACTCCAAAACAGTTTTTAAGGCAATATTTCTCCATTTTGGAATATTTAGAAAAATAGAAAAATAAGAAGCAGTCCGGGAAGGACACGAGGGCCCCACGAGGGTGGAGGGCGCACCCTACCCCCTGGGCACGCCCCCTACCTCGTGGGCACCTCGTGTGCTCTTCGGACTCTGTTTTCTTGCACGATACGTATTTTGGTTGGTAAAAATTCATTATATATTCTCCCGAAGGTTTTGACTCCCGTATCACACAATTATCCTCTGTTCTTGTTTCGAGCTGTTTTCTGTCAGGGTTGTCAAGGCCAGGCATCATGTCGTCCCCCTCCTCCAACAATGGTGACAACGATGCTTGGCTAATGAAGATAGAGCCGAAGAGGGAAGAACCCATGGACATCAACAAGGATGAAGGGATCAATAAGGCCACAGAGGATCAAGCTCCGGCAGTAGAAGACATCCTTCAACTTGATCATTATCTTCTTACCCCAACTGAGATTGAAGCTTTCAAGATGATTGAGTTAGCTCGTATACAGAACAAGTATCTCACACGTGAAAATATTTTGTTGAAGGAGCATATCATTGCACTCAAGGGCATTATCTGCAAACTGGAGGACCTCTTACGTTCACTGTGCGACTATCCATCATCACCTCCACCCTCTTCACAAACAAAGAAGGAGATATAATCACATGGGTATGGGCACTCCCCTTGGCAACTGCCAATCTTGGGGGAGGTGCCCTGGTATCGTATCACAACCACATCTCCTATCTTTACCGTTTTTCTTAGTTCGATCCTATTAGTAGTATCTTGATCTAGTAGAATAAAGTTTATGGCATGATCTAGTCTTGAGTTTTTGCTTTATGATCCCTCTATGTAATCGAGTCCGTGAGCTATATAATAAAGATTAGTGTTGATTCAAGGGCTTGATTATTTTGCCATGATCTTGAGTGAATAAAAGAAAAGAGAAAAAGAATAAAAAGAAACAAAGAGTTCATATTGATCTTATTGAGAGTAATGACTTCACATAGAAAGAGTATGATGATTAAAAATTGTTGAGAGTTGGCAAACATAGCTTTGGTCATCGTTGCAATTAATAGGAAGTAATAAAGAAAGAGAGGTTTCACATATAAATATATTATCATGGACATCTCTTATGATTGGGAGCACTCATTAAAATATGACATGCTAAAGAGTTGATGTTGGACAAGGAAGACAACGTAATGGGTTATGGTTTCTTATATCTGAGATAAAGTATATTGTCATGGATCATCCAACATGTTGAGCTTGCCTTTCCCCCTCATGCTAGCCAAACTCTTAGCACCAAGTAGAGATACTACTTGTGCTTCCAAAAACCCTTAAACCAGTTTTGCCATGAGAGTCCACCATACCTACCTATGGATTGAGTAAGATCCTTCAAGTAAGTTGTCATCGGTGCAAGCAATAAAAATTGCTCTCTAAATATGTATGACTTATTAGTGTGGGAGAAAATAAGCTTTATACGATCTTGTGATGTGGAAGAAATAAAAGCGACGGACTGCATAATAAAGGTTCATATCACAAGTGGCAATATAAAGTGACGCTCTTTCGCATTAAGATTTTGTGCATCCAACTATAAAAGCGCATGGCAACCTCTGCTTCCCCTGCGAAGGGCCTATCTTTTATTATTATCTTCTACCTTATGCAAGAGTCATGGTGATCTTCACCCTTCCTTTTACATTTTATCCTTTGGCGAGCACAGGTGTTGGAAAGATCTGATAGATATATCTAATTGGATGTAGGGAGCATGAGTTATTATTGTTGACATTACCCTTGAGGTAAAAGGTTGGGAGGCGAAACTATAAGCCCTATCTTTCTCTGTGTCCGATTAAAACTCCGTAACCACAAGTATTGCGTGAGTGTTAGCAATTATGAAAGATTAAATGATAGTTGAGTATGTGGACTTGCTAGAAAGCTCTGACATAGACTCTTTCTGATGTTATAATAAATTGCAATTGCTTCAATGACCGAGATTATAGTTTGTTAGTTCTCAATAAAGTTTATGATTCGTACTTAGGCATTGTGAATAGATTATTACTTGAGCATAAGAAATCATATGACAATATCCATATATGTTGCTGTTATGAGAATAATCATGATGCCCTCATGTCCGTATTCTATTTTTATCGACACCTCTACCTCTAAACATGTGGACATATTTATCGTTATCGGCTTCCGCTTGAGGACAAGCGAGGTCTGAGCTTGGGGGAGTTGATACATCCATTTTGCATCATGCTTTTATATCGATATTTATTGCATTATGGGCTGTTATTACACGTTATGTGACAATACTTATGCCTATTCTCTTTTATTTTACAAGGTTTACATAAGGAGGAGAATGCTGCATTTGGAATTTCAATGGAAAAGGAGCAAATATTAGAGACCTATTCTGCACAACTCCAAAAGTCCTGAAACTCCACGGAAGTTGTTTTTGGAAATAATAAAAAATATTGAGCGGAAGAAGTACGTCAGAGGGGGCCCCACCTGGCCACGAGGGTGGGGGGCGCGCCCTACCCCCCTGGGCGTGCCCCCCTGCCTCGTGGACCCCCTGTTGGCTCTCCGGTGGCCATCTTCTGCTATATGAAGTCTTTCGTCAAGGGAAAAATCAGAAGCAACCTTTCGGGACGAGACTCCGCCGCCACGAGGCGGAACCTTGGCGGAACCAATCTAGGGCTCTGGCAGAGCTGTTCTTCCGGGGACACTTCCCTCCGGGAGGGGGAAATCATCGCCATCGTCATCACTAACGCTCCTCTCATCGGGAGAGGGCAATCTCCATCAACATCTTCACCAGCACCATCTCCTCTCAAAACCTTAGTTCATCTCTTGTATCCAATTCTTGTCTCCAAGTCCGAGATTGGTACTAGTAGGTTGCTAGTAGTGTTGATTACTCCTTGTAGTTGATGCTAGTTGGTTTATTTGGTGGAAGATCATATGTTCAGATCCTTTATGCATATTAATACCCCTCTGATTATGAACATGAATATGCTTTGTGAGTAGTTACGTTTGTTCCCGAGGACATGGGAGAAGTCTTGCTATTAGTAGTCATGTGAATTTGGTATTCGTTCGATATTTTGATGATATGTATGTTGTCTAGCCTCTACTGGTGTTATGTGAACGTCGACTACATAACACTTCACCATTATTTGGGCCTAGAGGAAGGCATTGGGAAGTAATATGTAGATGATGGGTTGCTAGAGTGACAGAAGCTTAAAGCCTAGTTTATGCGTTGCTTCGTAAGGGGTTGATTTGGATCCATATGTTTCATGCTATGGTTAGGTTTACCTTAATACTTTTGTTGTAGTTACGGATGCTTGCAATAGAGGTTAATCATAAGTGGGATGCTTGTTCAAGTAAGAACAACACCCAAGCACCGGTCCACCCACATATCAAATTATCAAAGTACCGAACGCGAATCATATGAACGTGATGAAAACTAGCTTGACGATAATTCCCATGTGTCCTCGGGAGCGCTTTTATCCATATAAGAGTTTGTCCAGGCTTGTCCTTTGCTACAAAAAGGATTGGGCCACCTTGATGCACTTTATTTACTTTTGTTACTTGTCGCTCGTTACAAATTATCCTATCACAAAACTATCTGTTACCACTTATTTCAGTACTTGCAGAGAATACCTTGCTGAAAACTGCTTATCATTTCCTTCTGCTCCTCGTTGGGTTCGACACTCTTACTTATCGGAAGGACTACGATAGATCCCCTATACTTGTGGGTCATCAGTTAACCAATAAAAAGAGAAATAAGCTAGAAATTACCACAATAATTAGAATGGCTCCGGTCTGTAAGAAGATTGTACCAAAACTTGACCCAAATTGGACTAGTTTTTTTACCACAACATGTTGGTGCTATGACATAACACCATGCCAAGTTTCATGATTTTGAGGCGTGTTTTGGATTTACAGTAATTTTAAAACCAGGTTTCTCAATGTTTACTGTCGAGTCGGCACCGCCCTGGATAGGATTTTTCCTCGTGGGTCCCAAATGATACATCCAAATATGTGACTACCATGCAACTTTTCTTATTAAGAATTACAACCCTTGGTGTGCAAGCTGAAAATAAGTTTGTGGGTGCTGGTGGGCACTAAAAACTTGTGGTTTTGTAATGAACAAAGATCTCAAGGATCCCGCGAGAGTGATGTTCTTTGCCTATGTTGTGAATGCTTATAATATTTATGTCTTAATTAAAGAAATGGCAAGCCATTGGCCCAATATGAAAGAAAATATGGGTCAAAGCCGAGTTGAAAAGGGCAACAATATCTAACTCCAGCTAACAAGCAATACAAAAGCACGAGGATTAATTGCTCATCAGGTTTAGAAAAAATCCAGATTGAACAGGACAATGACATCTAGCTCAACCAAAGTTTTCAGCAGTCACAATCAAATGGATCGGTCTGATCCATAAAATCAAGATCAACGGCCAGAAATTCTACTTGTCCATGATGACAAGTTGTTGTAAATAGAAGCTGAGCACGATCAGAAGCCCTTAGGTCCACATGAAACTTCTTTTTATGTTGTTCAACACTTGCAGCCGTAAGAAATTTCTTGTTGAAAAACTTAATCCTCACGGACAATAGTGCCCTCGCATTCGACATGAAGAATGTGAAAAGCTAGTGTTTGCATTGTTGGATGCATATCCCTCCAGTGTTACTGTCTTCAAACGAATGTCTTGAGATATGAGAAAATCCCAGTGCTTCTTGAACCATCGATTGGTTATACCTTTTTTCCATGTGTTAGTGCCTAAATAGAGATGAAGATTGAAAATAGTTAATGTCTAAAAAAGATTATGTTGAAAGAGTGATAGCTGAATGATTAATTATAGTACATTATATATGGGCTTTCAATGTGCGTGAAATCATCATCTTCATATACAAATTCTCCAGACATGGAAAGCATTACAACAAGGCAATAATGATGTTGAGATCAAAACACCACATAGTGATATATAAGGTCTTGACAGAATCCACCAGCACTGATAGGATGGACAAGCGCTTCATTGAGCATAGAACATAATATTAGCACTGAAAGTGTACTCCAAGATAATACTTAACTTATGCGCATAAATGAAAAATGCAAATTACAAAAGTGTACGTGAATAGTAATATACAATACCTCAATAGGTGTGGTGGCAAACACCATCTCGAACCATTCAAACGGATCACTAATTGCACCCAAGGTCTCCAGTTTAGGCGCACCACAATTATTTGTGAAGGTTTATAACAACAATTAAGGAGCAACCTTTGAAGTGAAGGGGCGTCTTCAATGATGAGCTCCTGTCCTTCAAAATGAATTCCAATGCTTACAAGGTGAGACGACTTTATTTTGAGACAAGGGATATGGATTCCTATTCCAAAAACAAGCACCAAACGCTGCAGTGCAGGGCAGCTAGAGTGGATGATGCTGTGAAGTGAGGCCACCGACAGATCAACAACCACAAGCGCAAGTTTTTTCAACACTGGTAGTCGAAGCATTTGTACCAGATAGTCTGCTAGATGGCACCAGGTCAAGGTGACGGTGTGGAGAGAGGAGGAAAACCATGAGATGCGCATCGGTGGTGAGTGCATAGATACAGCTCTTGGTGGAAACCTATCGCTGTAATGGCAGAACTCAAGCTGCTGGAGTTTATCAAATTGACGGGATGTCAGGAAGGTGGCCACCGTGCAGGTTATGTCTAGCAGGTAGCATGCCGGGATGCAGATGCGTTGAACGGAGCCCCCGTGGGAGGAGATGATGGCTCCGGCGAGTTCAGAATCATCGTCGACAGATAGCTGACGACAGTCGAGATTAAGAGGCGCGGTGCGCCACAGAGTGCGCCACCGAGATGCGAGGACTTGTGTGCGGCAGCCATCCTTGGTGGGGAGAAGGGAGATGATCTCCCCAAGGATTATGTCCGGGAGATCGCTGATGCGGTCCGCTAGAGATTCTACTGGTTCCTCAGGTCCAGGGGGGCTTACTGGCCGCACAGCCGGGTCGAAGATCTACATCCGGTGGCGGCGCTGGTCGGAGCCTCATATGTGTTCATACCGATCTGAAAGAAAAAAATGGCATAACATGTAGACACTCAAAATCAATTCCCAAGATCAGGAAGAAAAAAGGCACAAACATATATGTAGGTCACTAACCGGTTTTCCATCGGAGTTGCAGTTGTTGCCGGAGTTGCTGTTGCCCTCTGGCTCCAGCTGGGGGGGGGGGGCACGACTGCGCCGACGAATTCAAGGTCGTGCTGCTGCCCGCGCGAGACCTCGTCGGCGGCAACTGAAACCTCTGTGGCCAGCTTGACGTGTTGTGCGGGTGCTTCACCAGCCCCGGCGTCGCCACTCCCTCCGATGGTGTGCTTCGGCGGCATCGTCATACGCTCCGGAGTCCAGACGTCGGTGACCACTGTGGAACGGGGGTGCAGCCGCCTATTATGGCTGGCGGCTCGGGCATGCAATTAATATGGACCAGTGGGAGCGAGGCAGGCTGCGGTCAAAAGTTGTCTCGTCTCCCGGTGACCCTGCGCAGCGGACGTCTGCCATTCCTACCATCATTTCACACAGCTACTCGCACGCCTCCCCGCCGATACACACACCTGCATGCACGCCTCTCGGTATGCCTGCACAGCGAACTGCTTGCATGCATCCTGTCAACTCACGCCTGCTCGCACGACACACGGGGCGTGTGGCAGCACGCATATTTTTTGGTTTATTTTCTGCCGCTTTACTGCTTCACTGAACCGTTTGCATTGAAGAGATGCACAAATCCTGCGTTGAACATCTCACACGCTTCCCGATGAACCTGCGCACCGGACGAGTTTTGGATTTACTAGAATTTAAAAACTAGGCATCTAAATGTTTTGCCGGCAATCAACAGTGCCCTGGTGTTTGAAATTCATTCTCATTTCTTGCATGGGACCTAAGCATGCACATAAGGACACAGATTTGATTTTTCAACCAATTTATAGTCACTGGAGCATGCACATGTAGTTCAAATTTGAATTGTGCACATAAATGCATTGAAAACTCAGTTAATGCATAAAAATGTCCAAACGAACCCCAAAAAATCACAAAATTGACACAACACTCATGTTGTTTTATGTTGGCACGAGAAAAAAATTTGAAAGCAATAAGAGGAAATGGATATCGTTTCGTCCCCAAAGGTGGGACATTCCCTACCTAAAACCATCATGCTTGTTGTGAGAAGCTCCGGTTTGTGAGAAGCATATACCCAAACCTGCCCCAAATGGGACAAAATTTGTACCACGGCATGTTGATGCCGCTCCATGATAGCATGCCAAGTTTCATGAATTTCAGACGAGTTTTGGATTTACTAGAATTTAAAAACCAGGCATCTCAATGTTTTGCCGGCAATCAACGGTGCCCTGGTGTTTGACATTCATGCCCATTTCTTGCATGGGACCTAAGCATGCACCCAAGGACAAAGATTTGATTTTTCAGCCAATTTATATGCACTGGAACATGTGCATGTAGTTCAAATTTCAATTATGCACATAAATGCATTGAAAACTCACTTAATTCATAAAAATGTCCAAACGAACCCTGAATAATTCCAATTCTTTTATGATCACTTCAGGTAAAAGGTCTAGCAATTCAAACACCGTCCATGGCCGCTGTGACCCCATTATGTAATTCGAATCAAGACAAAAAATCAAGTACATCCCACACAGTTTATTATAACCAACCGTGTAAGATGCATCACAAAATATCTTTGGACCGTGTCTGAATAAGGGACCGTGTCTGATGACACTTTGCGCGCCAGTTTTTTGGCTGAAGCGATTCCAAATTTTTAGCTTCCGCGAAAATATCTACCTCCCCGCCCCCTCCCCCTTACCAAAAGCCACATTCCCCCCCTTTCTGCCTTCCTTTCCAAGTTGAAACCTTCACTCCTTGCTTGCAGCACCGTCGCCTCCTCGCAGGCGACCCTCCTTCACGCTGCTCGGCCTCGCCTATCCAGGCGGGTAATCCACACCCGACCCCATCCTCGTCCTCCTTCCACATCCCACATGCCCCAATCGCCGGCGCGAGCACGACACCTTCCACCCAAATCACCGACCCCTCCACCAAATAAGCGCCGGCTTAAGCCATGGTGCATGCAGTATAGCCAGGACCTCAAGGAGCATTTGGTAGCGGAGAAGCAAATCGCGGCCGCACGCGCAGATGAGGTCGCGATGGCTGCCATTCGTGCCGACCCCCAGATCTTGGAGGAGCACCTCGCCGTCGAGGCCACCGTTGACGCCTCGCGCGCCGCCGCCGCAACGCGGTTGGCTGCTTTAAACGACAGTTCGTGGCGTTTTCTTGAGGCCACCGTCGGTGCCTTCGACAAAGACTACGAGGTGTTTTCTCAGCGTGCACATGCTTACCTCATCTCGAGAGCCAGCAGGTTGGTGCCTGGAGCGGCTCAGGCAACTCACCACTACAACAAGGGCACCCACAATGCGGAGGCCTCGCCCTCTTCCATGTCCAAGGAGCCAATCGTCATCGATATCTCCGACAATGAGGAGTAGCTTGTCTTATTAGCTCACTATAAGGACCCATGTTCAGTTTGCTAGCTACTGCCTTTCCTTAATAAATTCTAGTGAATTGTGCTATCTACTTTCACCATGCAATCTTCTGCTATAGTGTATATGTTCTATATGTCATGCAATGTGGTGTTCAATTAACTGCTTGGTTCAATTCTGCAAATGTGATGTTTGATTCTTCAGGGTGCAATATTTCCAAGTTGTTAAGCATGCTTGGTTTGGTAACTGTCTGATCTTCTATTAGGAGTATGTTATATTGTTCAATTGGTGTTTAGTTAATGATACGCCTCGAACGTATCTATAATTTTTGATTGTTCCATGCTATTATATTATCTATTTTGGATGTTTAATGGGCTTTGTTATACACTTTTATACTATTTTTGGGACTAACCTACTAACCAAAGGCCCAGTGCAAATTGCTATCTTTTTTTTGCCTATTTCAGTGTTTCGCAGAAAAGGAATATCAAACGGAATCCAAACGGAATGAAACCTTTAGGAGAGTGATTTTTGGAACAAACGCAATCCAGGAGACATGGAGTGGACGTCAAGGAAGCGACAAGGTGGCCACGAGGCAGGGAGGCGCGGCCAGGGGGTAGGCGTGCCCCCCACACTTGTGGTCCCCTCATGGCTCCCCCAACCGACTTCTTTCGCCTATATATGTTCATATACCCCGAAAACATCCAGGAGCACCACGAAACCCTATTTCCGCTGCCGCAACCTTCTGTACTCGTGAGATCCCATCTTGGGGCCTTTTCCGGCGCTCTGTCGGAGAGGAAATCAATCACGGAGGGCTTCTACATCAACACCATAGCCTCTCCGATGATGTGTAAGTAGTTTACCGCAGACCTTCGGGTCCATAGTTATTAGCTAGATGGCTTCTTCTCTCTCTTTGGATCTCAATACAAAGTTCTCCTCGATTCTCTTGGAGATCTATTTGATGTAATTCTTTTTGCAGTGTGTTTGTCGAGATCCGATGAATTGTGGGTTTATGATCAAGATTATCTATGAACAATATTTGAATCTCCTCTGAATTCTTTTATGTATGATTTGATATCTTTGCAAGTCTCTTCGAATTATCAGTTTGGTTTGGCCTACTAGAATGATCTTTCCTGCAATGGGAGAAGTGCTTAGCTTTGGGTTCAATCTTGCGGTGTCCTTTCCCAGTGACAGAAGCGGCAGCAAGGCACGTATTGTATTGTTGCCATCGAGGATAAAAATATGGGGTTTATATCATATTGCTTGAGTTTATTCCTCTACATCATGTCATCTTGCCTAATGCGTTACTCTGTTCTTATGAACTTAATACTCTAGATGCATGCTAGATAGTGTTCGATGTGTGGAGTAATAGTAGTAGTAGCAGAATCATTTCGGTCTACTTGTCGCGGACGTGATGCCTATATACATGATCATGCCTAGATATTCTCATAACTATGCACTTTTCTATCAATTTCTCGACAGTAATTTGTTCACCCACCGTAGATTATGCTATCTTGAGAGAAGCCACTAGTGAAACCTATGGCCCCCGGGTCTATTTTCCATCATATTAATCTCCCTTCAACTAGCTATTTATGTCGCCGTTTATTTTGCAATCTTTACTTTTCAATCTATACAACAAAAATACCAAAAATATTTATCTTATTATCTCTATCAGATCTCACTTTTGCAAGTAGCCGTGAAGGGATTGACAACCCCTTTATCGCGTTGGTTGCAAGGTTCTTATTTGTTTGTGTAGGTACAAGGCGACTTGCGTGTAGTCTCCTACTGGATTGATACCTTGGTTCTCAAACCGAGGTAAATACTTATGCTACTTTGCTGCATCACCCTTTCCTCTTCAAGGGAAAACCAACACAGTCCTCAAGAGGTAGCAAGAAGGATTTCTAGCGCCGTTGCCGGGGAGTCTACGCACAAGTCAAGACATACCAAGTACCCATCACAAACCCTTATCCCTCGCATTACATTATTTGCCATTTGCCTCTCATTTTCCTTTCCCCGACTTCACCTTTGTCATTTTATTCGCCCTCTTTTTCCGTTCGCCTCTTTTCGCTTGCCCCTTGTGTGTTTGTGTTGGATTGTTTATCACAATGGCTCAAGACAATACTAAATTGTGTGACTTTTCCAATACCAACAACAATGATTTTCTTAGCACTCCGATTGCTCCCATTACCGATGTCGAATCTTGTGAAATTAATGCTGCTGTGCTGAATCTTGTCATGAAAGATTAATTCTCTGGCCTTCCTAGTGAAGATGCCGCTACCCATCTAAACAACTTTGTTGATTTGTGTGATATGCAAAAGAAGAAAGATGTGGATAATGATATTGTTAAATTGAAGCTATTTCCGTTTTCGCTTAGAGATCGTGCTAAAAATTGGTTTTCGTCTTTGCCCAAAAATAGTATTGATTCATGGAATCAGTGCAAAGATGCTTTTATCTCTAAGTATTTTCCTCCCGCTAAGATCATCTCTCTTAGAAACGATATTATGAATTTTAAGCAACTTGATCATGAGCATGTTGCACAAGCTTGGGAGAGGATGAAATTAATGATACGTAATTGTCCCGCACATTTTTAAGCTGGATTGAATTTTCCTTCTAGAAATCTTTTAGATTAGGCCGGGGGAGGCACTTTTATGGAAATCACTTTAGGAGAAGCTACTAAAATCCTAAATAATATTATGGTTAATTATTCTCAATGGCACACCGAAAGATCTACTAGTAAAAAGGTTCATGCGATAGAAGAGATTAATGTTTTGAGTGGAAAGATGGATGAACTTATGAAGTTGTTTGCTAATAAGAGTGTTTATTCTAATTCTAATGATATGAATTTTTCTACTTTGATTGAGAATAATAATGAGTCTATGGATGTAAATTTTGTTGGTAGGAACAATTTTGGTAACAACGCGTATAGAGGAAACTTTATTCCTAGGCCGTATCCTAGTAATTCCTCTAATAATTATGGTAATCCCTACAACAACTCTTATGGAAATTTTAATAAGTTGCCCTCTGATTTTGAGACTAGTGTTAAAGAATTTATGATTTCTCAAAAGAATTTCAATGCTTTGCTTGAAGAAAAATTGCCTAAGATTGATGAATTGGCTAGGAACGTGGATAGAATTTCTCTTGATGTTGATTCTTTGAAACTTAGATCTATTCCACCTAAGCATGATATCAATGAGTGTCTCAAAGCTATGATGATGAGTGCAAAGAAAGAACCGCTAGGATGCGTGCTAAAAAAGATTTCTTTATGAAAGCGTGTTCTTCTAGTTTTCATGATAATAAGGATGAAGATCTAAAAGTTGTTGACGTGTATCCTATTAAATCTTTGTTTTCCAATATGAATCTTGATAATGATGGGACTGGAGATTGGTCAACTTTAGTTAGAAGGCGTCCCAATGATTCGGAGATTTTAGATCTTGATGCAAAAATTGGTAAAAGTGGGATTGAAGAGGTCAAAACTTTACATAGCAATGAACCCACTATTTTGGATTTCAAGGAATTTAATTATGATAATTGCTCTTTGATAGATTGTATTTCCTTGTTGCAATCCGTGTTAAATTCTCCTCATGCTTACGATCAAAATAAAGCTTTTACTAAACATATCGTTGATGCTTTAATGCAATCTTATGAAGAAAAGCTTGAACTAGAAGTTTCTATTCCTAGAAAACATTATGATGAGTGGGAACCTACTATTAAAATTAAGATTAAAGATCATGAATGCTATGCTTTGTGTGATTTGGGTGCTAGTGTTTCCACGATTCCAAAAACTTTGTGTGATGTGTTAGGTTTCCGTGAATTTGATGATTGTTCTTTAAACTTGCATCTTGCGGATTCCACCATTAAGAAACCCATGGGAAGGATTAATGATGTTCTTATTGTTGCAAATAGTAATTATGTGCCCCTGTAGATTTCATTGTTCTTGACATAGATTGCAATCCTACATGTCCTATTATTCTTGGTAGACCTTTCCTTAGAACGATTGGTGCAATTATTATATGAAAGAAGGGAATATTAGATTCCAATTTCCATTAAGGAAAGGCATGGAACACTTTCCTAGAAATAAAATTAAATTGCCTTATGAATCTATTATGAGAGCCACTTACGGATTGCATACCAAAGATGATGATACTTAGATCTATTTTCGTTTTTATGCCTAGCTAGGGGCGTTAAACGATAGTGCTTGTTGGGAGGCAACCCAATTTTATTTTTGTTCCTCGCTTTTTGTTCCTGTTTAATAATAAATAATTGATATACCCTCTGGTTAGATGTGGTTTTATATTTTAATTAGTGTTTGTGCCAAGTAAAACCTATAGGATCTTCTTGGATGATAGTTATTTGATCTTTCTGAAAAAGTCAGAAACTTTCTGGTCACGAAAACAATTGTTAAAAATCACCAGAAAGTGATATAATAATGATTCCAATTGCAGTAGATCAATGAACAAATTATATAGGTCTTCCTATTTTGGTAGAGTTTTATGAGTTATAGAACTTTGGGTTTGATACAGATTACTACAGACTGTTCTGTTTTTGACAGATTATGTTTTTCGGGTGTTGTTTGCTTATTTTGATGAATCTATGGCTAGTATCGGGGGTATGAACCATAGAGAAGTTGGAATACAGTAGGTTTAACACCAATATAAATAAATAATGAGTTAAATACAATCCTTAAAGTGGTGGTTTGTTTTCTTGCACTAACGGAGCTCATGAGATTTTCTGTTGAGTTTTGTGTTGTGAAGTTTTCAAGTTTTTGGGTAAAGATTTGATGGATTATGGAATAAGGTGTGGCAAGGGCCTAAGCTTGGGGATGACCAAGGCACCCCAAGGTAAAATTCAAGGACAACCAAAAGCCTAAGCTTGGGGATGCCCCGGAAGGCATCCCCTCTTTTGTCTTCGTCTATCGGTAACTTTACTTGAGGCTATATTTTTATTCACCACATGATATGTGTTTTGCTTGGAGCGTCTTGTATGATTTGAGTCTTTGTTTTTTAGTTTACCACAATCATATTTTCTGTACACACCTTTTGGAGAGACACACATGAATCGGAATTTATTAGAATACTCTATGTGCTTCACTTATATCTTTTGAGCTAGAATTTTTTTGCTCTAGTACTTCACTTATATATTTTTAGAGAACGGTGGTGGTTTTATTTTATAGAAATTATTGATCTCTCATGCTTCACTTATATCATTTTGAGAGTCTTTTAGAACAGCATGGTAATTTGCTTTGGGTATAAAATTAGTCCTAATATGATAGGCATCCAAGATGGGTATAATCAAAACTTTCGTAAAAAGTTCATTGAATACTATGAGAAGTTTGATACTTGATGATTGTTTTGAGATATTAAGATGGTGATATTAGACTCATGATAGTTGAGTAGTTGTGAATTTGAGAAATACTTGTTCTAAAGTTTGTGATTCCCGTAGCATGCACGTATGGTGAACCGTTATGTGATGAAGTCGGAGCATGATTTATTTATTGATTGTCTTCTTTATGAGTGGCGGTCAGGGATGAGCAATGGTCTTTCCTACCAATCTATCCCCCTAGGAGCATGCGCGTAGTACTTTGTATAGACAACTAACAGATTTTTGCAATAAGTATGTGAGTACATTATGACTAATGTTGAGTCCATGGATTATACGCACTCTCACCCTTCCACCATTGCTAGCCTCTCTAGTTGTTGGAAATATGCCCTAGAGGCAATAATAAATTAGTTATTATTATTATATTTCCTTGTTCATGATAATCGTTTATTACCCATGCTATAATTGTATTGATAGGAAACTCAGATACATGTGTGGGTACATAAACAACACCATGTCCCTAGTAAGCCTCTAGTTGACTAGCTCGTTGATCAACATATGGTTATGGTTTCCTGACCATGGACATTGGATGTCGTTGATAACGGGATCACATCATTTGGAGAATGATGTGATGGACAAGACCCAATCCTAAGCCTAGCACAAAGATCGTAGTTCGTATGCTAAAGATTTTCTGATGTCAAGTATCATTTCCTTAGACCATGAGATTGTGCAACTCCCGGATACCGTAGGAATGCTTTAGGTGCACCAAACGTCACAACGAATCGGGTGGCTATAAAGGTGCACTACGGGTATCTCCGAAAGTGTCATTGGGTTGGCACGAATCGAGATCTGGATTTGTCACTCCGTGTAAACGGAGAGGTATCTCCGGGCCCACTCGGTAGGACATCATCATAATGTGCACAATGTGACCAAGGGGTTGATCACGGATGATGTGTTACTGAACGAGTAAAGAGACTTGCCGGTAACGAGATTGAACAAGGTATCGGGATACCGACGATCGAATCTCGAGCAAGTACAATACCGCTAGACAAAGGGAATTGTATACGGGATTGATCGAATCCTCGACATCGTGGTTCATCCGATGAGATCATCGTGGAACATGTGGGAGCCAACATGGGTATCCAGATCCTGCTGTTGGTTATTGACCGGAGAACGTCTTGGTCATGTCTGCATGGTTCCCGAACCCGTAGGGTCTACACACTTAAGGTTCGATGATGCTAGGGTTATAAAGGAAGTTTTATGTGGTTACCGAATGTTGTTCGGAGTCCCAGATGAGATCCCGGACGTCACGAGGAGTTCCGGAATGGTCCGGAGGTAAAGATTTATATATGGGAAGTCCTGTTTTGGTCACCGGAAAAGTTTCGGGTTTTATCGGTAACGTACTGGGACCACCGGGAGGGTCCCGGGGGTCCACCAAGTGGGGCCACCATCCCCGGAGGGCTGCATGGGCCAAGTGTGGGAGGGGACCTGCCCCAGGTGGGCTGGTGCACCCCCCCACAAGGGCCCAAGGCGCCTAGGGTTTGGGGAGGGGGCGCACCCACCTAACTTGGGGGGCAAGTTTCCCCTCTCCCCCCTTGGCCGCCCCTCAGATGGGATCTTGGGCTGGCCGCCGCCCCTAGGGTGGAACCCTAGGTGGGGGCGCAGCCCCCCTTCTCCCCCTATATATACTGGAGGCAAAGGAGCAGCCCAACACATGAAGTTCTTCTCATGTTGGCGCAGCCCTACCTCTCTTTCTCCTCATATCTCGCGGTGCTTGGCGAAGCCCTGCTGGATCACCACGCTCCTTGACCACCACGACGCCGTTGTGCTGCTTCTGGATGGAGTCTTCCCCAACTTCTCTCTCTCTCCTTGCTGGATCAAGGCATGGGAGACGTCACCGGGTTGTACGTGTGTTGAACGCGGAGGTGCCGTCCGTTCGGCACTAGGATCTCCGGTGATTTGGATCACGACGAGTACGACTCCTTCAACCCCGTTCTCTTGAACGCTTCCGCTTAGCGATCTACAAGGGTATGTAGATGCACTCTCCTTCCTCTCGTTGCTATAATCTCCATAGATTGATCTTTGTGATGCGTAGAAAATTTTGAATTTCTGCTACGTTCCCCAACAGTGGTATCAGAGCTAGGTCTATGCGTAGTTTCTATGCACGAGTAGAACACAAGTTGTTGTGGGCGTTGATTTTGTTCAATATGCTTACCGTTACTATTCCAATCTTGTTTCGACGGTATTGTGGGATAAAGCGGCCCGGACCGACCTTACACGTACACTTACGTGAGACAGGTTCCACCGACTGACATGCACTTGTTGCATAAGGTGGCTAGCGGGTGCCAGTCTCTCCCACTTTAGTTGGATCGGATTCGATGAAAAGGGTCCTTATGAAGGGTAAATAGCAATTGACATATCATGTTGTGGTTTTTGCATAGGTAAGAAACGTTCTTGTTAGAAACCCATAGCAGCCATGTAAAACATGCAGACAACAATTAGAGGACGTCTAACTTGTTTTTGCAGGGTATGCTATGTGATGTGATATGGCCAAAAGAATGTGATGAATGATATGTGATGTATGAGATTGATCATGTTCTTGTAATAGGAATCACGACTTGCATGTCGATGAGTATGACAACCGGCAGGAGCCATAGGAGTTGTCTTAATTTATTGTATGACCTGCGTGTCAATGAACAACGCCATGTAATTACTTTACTTTATTGCTAAACCGTTAGTCATAGTAGTAGAAGTAATAGTTGGCGAGACAACTTCATGGAGACACGATGATGGAGATCATGATGATGGAGATCATGGTGTCATGCGGTGACGATGATGATCATGGAGCCCCAAGATGGAGATCAAAGGAGCAAAATGATATTGGCCATATCATGTCACTGTTTGATTGCATGTGATGTTTATCATGTTTATGCATCTTATTTGCTTAGAACGACGGTAGTAAATAAGATGATCCCCATTAAAATTTCAAGAAAGTGTTCCCCTAACGTGCACCGCTATGCGAAAGTTCGTTGTTTCAAGCACCAAGTGATGATCGGGTGTGATAGATTCTAACGTTCACATACAACGGGTGTAAGCCAGATTTACACACGCGAAACACTTAGGTTGACTTGACGAGCCTAGCATGTACAAACATGGCCTCGGAACACAAGAGACCGAAAGGTCGAGCATGAGTCGTATGGTAGATACAATCAACATGAAGATGTTCACCGATGATGACTAGTCCGTCTCACGTGATGATCGAACACGGCCTAGTTGACTCGGATCATGTAATCACTTAGATGACTAGAGGGATGTCTATCTGAGTGGGAGTTCATAAGACGAACTTAATTATCCTGAACATAGTCTAAAACCCTTTGCAAATTATGTCATAGCTCGCGCTTTAGTTCTACTGTTTTAGATATGTTCCTAGAGAAAATATAATTGAAAGTTGACAGTAGCGATTGTGCGGACAGTAGAAGGCTTATGTCCTTAATGCACCGCTCGATGTGCTGGACCTCGAATGTTGTCTGTCGATGTTGCAAACATCTGACATACACGTTTTGATGACTACATGATAGTTCGGTAATGTTAAATGGTTTAGAATTGAGGCACCGAGGACATTTTTGAAATGTCGCAGAACATATGAGATGCTCCAAGAGCTGAAATTGGGATTTCAGGCTCGTGCCCACGTCAAGAGGTATGAGACCTCCGATGAGTTTTCTAGCCTACAAACTAAGGGAGAAGATCTCAATTGTTGAGCTTGTGCTCAAATTGTCTGAGTGCAACAATCACTTGAATCGAGTGGGAGTTGATCTTCCAGATGAGATAGTGATGTTTCTCCAAAGTCATTACCACCAAGCTGCTAGAGCTTCGTGATGAACTATAACATATCAGGGATAGATATGATGATCCTTGAGCTATTCGCAATGTTCGACACCGCGAATGTAGAAATCAAGAAGGAGCATCAATTGTTGATGGGTAGTGAAACCACTAGTTTCAAGAAGGGCATGGGAAAGAAGGGGTACTTCATGAATCGGCAAATCAGTTGCTGCTCCAGTGAAGAAACCCAAGGTTGAACCCAAACCCGAGACTAAGTGCTTCTGTAATGAGAGGAACGGACACTGAAGCAGAACCACCCTAGATACTTGGTAGATGGGAAGGCTGGCAAGGTCGATAGAAGTATATTGGATATACATTGAATTAAATGTGTACTTTACTAGTACTCCTAGTAGCACCAGGGTATTAGATACCGGTTCGGTTGCTAAGTGTTAGTAACTCGAAATAAAAGCTACGGAATAAACGGAGACTAGCTAAAGGTGAGCTGACGATATGTGTTGGAAGTGTTTCCAAGGTTGATGTGATCAAGCATCGCACGCTCCCTCTACCATCGAGATTTTGTGTTTGCGTTGAGCATAGACATGATTGGATTATGTCTATCGCAGTACAGTTGTTCATTTAAGAAGAACAATGGTTACTCTGTTTATTTGAATAATACCTTCAATGGTCTTGCACCTAAAATTAATGGTTTATTGAAATCTCGATCGTAGTGATACACATTTTCATGCCAAAAGATATAAGGTAGTAATGATAGTACCCCTTACTTGTGGCACTGCCATGTAAGTCATATTGGTGTAAAAACGCATGAAGAAGCTCCATGTTGATGGATCTTTGGACTCACTCGTTTTGAAAAGTTTGAGACATGCGAACCATGCTATTGGTGTATACGCATGAAGAAACTCCATGCAGATGGATCGTTTGGACTCACTTGATTTTGAATCACTTGAGATATGCAAATCATACCACATGGGCAAGATGAATGAAAAGCCTCGTTTTCAGTGAGATGGAACAAGATAGCAACTTGTTGGAAGTAACACATTTTGATGTGTGCAGTCCAATGAGTCTTTGAGGCATGCTGATGAATATCGTTATGTTCTTACTTCACGGATGATTTAAGTAGATACTGAGTGTATTTACTTGACGAAACACAAGTCTGAATTATTGAATGGTTCAAGTAATTTCAGAGTGAAGTTGAAGATCATCGTGACAAGAGGATAAAATTTCTATGATATGATCATAGAGATGAGTATCTGAGTTACGAGCTCTGGCACGCAATTAAGACATTGTGGAAATTGTTTCACTATTAATACCGCCTGGAACACCATAGTGTGATGGTGTGTCCGAACATCATAGTTGCACCCTATCGGATATGGTGCGTACCATGATGTATCTTATCGAATTACCACTATCGTTCGTGGGTTAGGCATTAGAGACAACCGCACTCACTTTAATAGGGCACCACGTAATTCCGTTGAGACGACACCGTTTGAACTATGGTTTGGAGAAACCTAAGTTGTCGTTTCTTGAAAGTTTGGGACTGCGACGCTTATATGAATGTTTCATCGTGATAAGCTCGAACCCAAAGCGGATAAATACATCTTCATAGGATACCCAAAATGGTAGGGTATACCTCCTATCTCAGATCCGAAAGCAATAGGGATTGTTTCTTGAATCGGGTCCTTTCTCGAGGAAAAGTTTGTCTCGAAAATTGAGTGGTAGGATGGTGGAGACTTGATATGGTTATTGAACCGTCACTACAATTAGTGTGTAGCAGGGCACAGGAAGTTGTTCCTGTGGCACCTACACCAATTGAAGTAGAAGCTTATGATAGTGATCACGAAACTTCGGATCAAGTCACTACCGTACCTCGTAGGGTGACAAGGATGCATACTACTTCAGAGTGGTACAGTAATCCTGTCTTGAAGGTCATGTTGCTAGATAACAATGAACCTACGAGCTATGGAGAAGCAATGGTGGGCCCATATTCCAACAAATGGTTAGAAGCCATAAAATCCGAGAGAGGATCCATGTATGAGAACAAAGCATGGACTTTGGTGGTCTTTCCCGATGATCGGCAAGCCATTGAGATAAATGGGTCTTTAAGAAGAAAACAGACATGGACGGTAATGTCACCGTCTATGAAGCTCGACTTGTGGCGAAGAGTTTTTCACAAGTTCAAGAAGTTGACTACGATGAGATTTTCTCATCCGTAGCGATGCTTAAGTCCGTTGGAATCATGTTAGCATAAGCTGCATTTATGAAATCTGGCAGATGGATGTCAAAACAAGTTTCCTTACCAGTTTTTCGTGAGGAAAGGTTGTATGTGATACAACCAGAAGGTTTTGACAATCCTGAAGAACGCTAACAAATATGCAAAACTCCGGCAATCCTTCTAAGGACTGGAGTAAGCATCTCGGAGTTGGAATGTACGCTTTGATGAGATGATCAAAGATTTTGGATTTATACAAAGTTTATGAGAAACTTGTATTTCCAAAGAAGTGAGTGGGAGCACTATAGAATTTCTGATGAGTATATGTTGTTGACATATTGTTGATCAGAAATGATGTAGAATTTCTGGAAAGCATATAGGGTTATTTGAAAAGTGTTATTCAATAGAAAACCTAGATTAAGCTGCTTGAACATCGAGCATCAAGATCTATGAGGATAGATCGAAAAACCGCTAAATGGTACTTTCAAATGAGCATATGCCTTGACATGATCTTGAAGGTGTTCAAGATGGATCAGTCAAAGAAGGAGTTCTTGCCTGAGTTGTAAGGTATGAAGTTAAGAGTTAAAGCTCGACCACGGCAGAAGAGAGAGAAAGGACGAAGGTCGTCCCCTATGTTTCAGACGTAGGCTCTATAGTATGCTATGCTGTGTACCGCACCGGAAGTGTGCCTTGCCATGAGTCAGTCAAGGGGTACAAGAATGATCCAGGAATGGGGATCATTGGACAGCGGTCAAAATTGTCCTTGGAGTAAATAAAGGACATGTTTCTCGATTATGCAGGTGATAAAGAGTTTGGCGTAAAGGGTTACGTCGATGCAAGCTTTAACCCCTATCCGAATGACTCTGAGTAGCAAACCGGATACGTATAGTGGAGCAACCATTTGGAATAGCTCCAAGTGGAGTGTGGAAGCAACATTTACAACATGACATAGAGAATTGCGAAATACACACGGATCTGAATGTTGCAGACCCGTTGACTAAAACCTCTCTCACTAGAAAAACATGATAAAACCCTAGAACTCATTGAGTCTTAATCACATGGTGATGTGAACTAGTTTAGTGACACTAGTAAACTCTTTGGATGTGGGTCACATGGCGATGTGACCTATTTGTGTTAATCACATGGCGATGTGAACTAGATTATTTACTCTAGTGCAAGTGTGAGACTGTTGGAAATATGCCCTAGAGGCAATAATAAATTAGTTATTATTATTATATTTCCTTGTTCATGATAATCGTTTATTACCCATGCTATAATTGTATTGATAGGAAACTCAGATACATGTGTGGGTACATAAACAACACCATGTCCCTAGTAAGCCTCTAGTTGACTAGCTCGTTGATCAACAGATGGTTATGGTTTCCTGACCATGGACATTGGATGTCGATGATAACGGGATCACATCATTTGGAGAATGATGTGATGGACAAGACCCAATCCTAAGCCTAGCACAAAGATCGTAGTTCGTATGCTAAAGCTTTTCTAATGTCAAGTATCATTTCCTTAGACCATGAGATTGTGCAACTCCCGGATACCGTAGGAATGCTTTGGGTGCACCAAACGTCACAACGTAACTGGGTGGCTATAAAGGTGCACTACGGGTATCTCCGAAAGTGTCTGTTGGGTTGGCATGAATCGAGACTGGGATTTGTCATTCCGTGTAAACAGAGAGGTATCTCCGGGCCCACTCGGTAGGACATCATCATAGTGTGCACAATGTGACCAAGGGGTTGATCACGGGATGATGTTTTACGGAACGAGTAAAGAGACTCGCCGGTAAAGAGATTGAACAAGGTATCGGGATACCGACGATCGAATCTCGGGCAAGTACAATACCGCTATACAAAGGGAATTGTATACGAGATTGATCGAATCCTCGACATCGTGGTTCATCCGATGAGATCATCGTGGAACATGTGGGAGCCAACATGTGTATCCAGATCCCGCTGTTGGTTATTGACCGGAGAACGTCTCGGTCATGTCTGCATGGTTCTCGAACCCGTAGGGTCTACACACTTAAGGTTCGATGACGCTAGGGTTATAAAGGAAGTTTGTATGTGGTTACCGAATGTTGTTCGGAGTCCCGGATGAGATCTCGGATGTCACGAGGAGTTCCATAATGGTCCGGAGGTAAAGATTTATATATGGGAAGTCCTGTTTTGGTCACCGGAAAAGTTTCTGGTTTTATCGGTAACGTACCGGGACCACCGGGAGGGTCCCGGGGGTCCACCAAGTGGGGCCACCATCCCCGGAGGGCTGCATGGGCCAAGTGTGGGAGGGGACCAGCCCCAGGTGGGCTGGTGCGCCCCCCACAAGGGCCCAAGGCGCCTAGGGTTTGGGCAGGGGGGCGCACCCACCTAACTTGGGGGGCAAGTTTCCCCTCTCCCCCCCTTAGCCGCCCCTCAGATGGGATCTTGGGCTGGCCGCCGCCCCTAGGGTGGAACCCTAGGTGGGCGCAGCCTCCCCTCTCCCCTATATATAGTGGAGGCAAGGGCACCCCAACACACGGTTCTTCTCATGTTGGCGCAGCCCTACCTCTCTTTCTCCTCATATCTCGCGGTGCTTGGCGAAGCCCTGCTGGATCACCACGCTCCTCCACCACCACCACGCCATTGTGCTACTGCTGGATGGAGTCTTCCCCAACCTCTCCCTCTCTCCTTGCTGGATCAAGGCATGGGAGACGTCACCGGGTTGTACGTGTGTTGAACGCGGAGGTGCCGTCCGTTCGGCACTAGGATCTCTGGTGATTTGGATCACGACGAGTACGACTCCTTCAACCCCGTTCTCTTGAACGCTTCCGCTTAGCGATCTACAAGGGCATGTAGATGCACTCTCCTTCCTCTCGTTGCTAGAATCTCCATAGATTGATCTTGGTGACGCGTAGAAAATTTTGAATTTCTGGTACGTTCCCCAACACTAGTACCGCACAACTTTCGCCGGTACCATAAACCCACCATTTACCTTCCTCAAGACAGCCACCATACCTACCTATTATGGCATTTCCATAACCATTCCGAGATATATTGCTATGCAACTTACCACCGTTCCGTTTGTTATGACACGCTTCATCATTGTCATATTGCTTTGCATGATCATGTAGTTGACATCGTATTTGTGGCAAAGCCACCGTTCATAATTCTTTCATACATGTCACTCATGAGTCATTGCACATCCCGGTACACTGTCGGAGGCATTCACATAGAGTCATATTTTGTTCTAAGTATCGAGTTGTAAGTAAATAAAAGTGTGATGATCATCTGTAGCGACCCGACCCGAATGGATCAAGTCTCTGTGCTTAAGTGTCATCCCTGGATCGGTATGCTGATACACACAATACTCGAGGATTTATAACAGAGGTAAATCACATGTATAAATAACGTAAATACTATTACCTCTATCCAAAATATAGCGGAAGCAACAAGGTTGTGGATTCCCATCAACACCAACGACAAAGTTGAGTGTAGAAATCGTAACCCTAACGTATCACTTACTCGTCGTCTGAAAAGTCTGCAACATGAAAAGTTGCAGCCCGAAAACGGGTCAGCACATGGAATATGCTGGCAATGTAACACATAGAGAGTACAGAAGGAATAAGCCTATACTACATGCATATATGGCTGGTGGAAAAGATCTATGGTTACAATGGTTTTGCGAAAAGCCAATTTTTCCCTACTGCAGAGGAATAAATTTATTTAACTATCATGGTGGTGGTTAAACATTGAGAATGGTTGACAGCATTCTCAATCCCAATTAAAAGTACTCATTAAAAACCCAACAATGTTAATTAGAAGTAACATGATGAGATCAACAGGATAATCCAAGTACTAGATACTCAAGTTGTCCATAACCGGGGACACGGCTAACCATGATTAGTTTATACACTCTGCAGAGGTTTGCGCACTTTTCCCCACAAGACTCGATCGCCTCCGTTGGATTTCTCGCACTACATGATGTTTGAGAAACGGATGACCGAGACATAGTCTTTCGAAGCACTAGCACCTTACATGTGGGTAGACCGGTACACCTACTTTCCCTACATCGCTAGTCTACCCGTAAGAGTTCGCACAACTTAATCAACTATGCGAGCCCATAATGGCTTGTGGCTGCACACGGAAGTTTCTAGTTTGAATAATCTCATGATCCCTTTGGGCCTGGGTGGCGGTCCGAAGAAATACAGGCAAGTCCTGATAGAAACCAGGTGCCTCAATCCACCCAGATGTGTGTTTAAGTTGCCACCTTAAGTAAACCATTAAATAACAATCTCACATCTGTCATGGATACACTCACCCAATCCACGTCTACTAGCATAGCATGGCATAAATAGCAAACATAGAAGTAACTCCCAAGGGTTTGATAATAAAACAGGTAATAGGTACTACCTCATCTACTTCCCATCCCACAATTTAATTAGATCCTAATCATGCAAGTGTTTGAGGATAGATCTAATCCATAAAAACTGGGTATGAGAAGAAGTATGATCAAAGTGTTACTTGCCTGCAATGTTGATGAAGATGATTCACACTCAACAAATCTTGATAGTTCTACTTGTCACACTCCGGTCAATCTATCGTAATCAAGCAATAGTAGCCACACATAAGCAATCACTCAAAACATCGGACTGAACGAAGAAAACAATTCGGAAAACATCAAAACCAAGCAAATAACTCTTGCAACGTAAAACAATTTCTAGCAGTACCAAAATTATGTGAATTTGGCCTTATCAGAAAGTTTAGGTCAAGAGCTTCGATTCTCAAAAAGAATCAACTAAATCGGAGTTACGAAACTCAAGTTATGATCAAACGAAGTTCAAATACAAATCTGTTTGAATTCAAATTTTAAAACTTTCAAAAACATGTTAGAGTTGGATTACTGGATAGAGGAGATCATAACGAATAAGTGGGCGTTGGTTTCGTTGGATTCCGACTTACTAGCAAAAAGTTGTAGTCGTTTAAAAACTAGGGGCTAATCTGTAAAGAAACTAATTACATACGGGTCCCTGGCAGAAAACTTAAAATAAAAGAAAAAAAAACTAAATACCGAACGTTCGTTACATAACCTAATCTAATGAATTCGTTCGCTCCAGAACCTAAACTAGCGAACGCTCACTATTTAAACTAACTAAATAAAAAAAACCGGGTTTTTAAACGAAAACCGAAACCCTAAAAACAAACCGGCGAACCGGGCGGGCTTATTACCGGACCGGGAAAACCGGCGAGTTGAGCGGCGGTTCGGGCGGCTCCGGCGACGGCGGTCTCCGGCAAGCGGGGCGAGGTGGCGACTTGGGTCGGCGGCTGCTCGGGTCGACGACGACGGGCGAGGCGGAGGCAATGGCTGGCGCTGGGCGGTGAGTCGGTGGTGGCGGCTCGGTGGTGGTGTGGCGGCGCGCGGATCTGTGGCGGCGAGAGGAGAGAGAGACGGGCCGTGCGGCGCAGGAGAAGAGGAGGTGGGGCCGGGCCGAGCTTTTATAGGGAGGCGGCGAACCTCGGAAACGGAGTCCCGAGCGCCACCAGTGGCGGGCTCTCGAGCGGAGTCCCAAGACGGGACGATGGGCGAGGCGGCTGAGCTGGGCATGACTGGCGAGGGCTGGGCGGCCCGATTCAAGGAAGGTTTTTAAAAGACAACCGAAAAATATAAAAAAACTAAAGGAAATAGATATATTATATAAGCATATAATATATAAAAATTTTCAGAAAAAGATTTTCTACAACATGGACATTATTATAATGCCAAATAAAATCCACACAAAATCAAATAAAGCAAAGAGTGCTACTGCTCTAATAAAATCCAACAAAAATCATTTTAAAATACCAAAATCACTTCAAATTAATTTCTCTCCAATTTTATGATGTATGGAATTATGTTACCCTATTTTCCATATATTTTATTTTGGAGAAAATAATTTGAATAAAACTCAAATAACTCCAAATTGAAAATAAATTCAAAGGAACTTTGAATTTAATTCTTTGAAACTCCCAACTCATATTTCAGTATGTTTTGAAGAAGTCATTTTATCTTCGCTCGTGAAAATCATTGAGTTGCATAAAGTTTCAGAATTGGAAATATTTTCAAATGAAATTCAAATATTTTCAACACCCTTTTCATTTAAATAAATGGAAGAAGTCATGTCATCTTCTCTCCGTGGTTTTGTGATGAAAATAATTTGAATTCGAAGATCATAAAAGCAAAATGAAAGTTTGGGAAAGTCCTTTTATTCCCTCTCATTTAACTTTCAAAAAGTTTCAAACTTCACTCACTTTCAGTCAATCAATCAAAACTATCTATTTATTATAACATTCCAAAATTTAGAATTTTGGGATGTTACAAAACTACCACCCTTAAAATGAATCTCGCCCTCGAGATTCGGAGAGGCTAGAAAGAAATAGGTTAGGGTTTGGGGTCCTCAGAAGCCATCGATCGTCTCTGGGGTCTCGGGTGCTACCACCCTTAGAAGCATGGTTACGGTTCCATCAAAACTCATATGCTCCATCCTTATTGTTGACAGTGTCGGTCTTCTCAGATCGTAAGGATAGTTCCTTCTCTAGACTCTTCCGGTGGTGGCATAACCTTTTTCCTCAATTATTTTGTCCTTTCCTCTTGGTAAGGTTATCCCGAAACTGGGTCTTCATAGCTGACGGGTCTGGCGCCAATTCTAAACAACTATCGATACCTCATGGTGGTCAACGATTTATGGTTTCTCCTGCAGGAAATGGGTCTGGGTTGATCCTCATCGTATATCCTACGATTGGGAACAACTGCCGTGTATAAGGGAAAATAATACCTATACCATTCTAAGGTTTGAACAAGGTTTAATATCGTCGCCACTCTACTATAGGTAAGTCACTCAGATTTACCATCCCATATAGCAAGGCGAATAATAAGAGTAAGTCGGTATGGTGATCAATCCATCCCGCACCCAAATCATTACCTTGTACATGGTTTAGCGAATCTCGCATTCTAACACTCGGTCATCCTCACAAGCATTGCAGAATTTCTCTTGTCGACGAACCAAGTTCGGATAAATCCATTGATTCTGCAAGCCAAACAAATATCTATCGTTCCTTAACAACTCTCAGGTTTTGCGTAAACTCCTATAGAATCGTCGGTTGATAAAGGCATATCCTCTTCCAGGGGTTTTCCTTCAGCAAGAGCGTGCTTGCTTCTTTGCAGGTCCTGGGGCCTGTGGGTTATGGCCCATCTCATCACTTGTAAACCTTGAACTTATCCTCGGGCTTCTGATCCTTAATCCAACGTCCAACTTCCAGCTTCCTAGCATTCTTAAATCCATCCAATTGTACTGTCTTCCTTCCTTCTATTGGCACCAAACTAGGACATGATTACTCAGACTCATCATGGAATTTCCATTCATCCATATTTCCATGCTATTATATTGTCTGTTTTGGATGTTTAATGGGCTTTATTATACACTTTTATATTATTTTTGGGTCTAACCTACTAACCAAAGGCCCAGTGCAAATTGCTGTTTTTTTGCCTATTTCACTGTTTCGCAGAAAAGGAATATCAAACGGAATCCAAACGGAATGAAACCTTCGGGAGAGTGATTTTTGGAACAAACGCAATCCAGGAGACTTGGAGTGGATGTCAAGGAAGCGACGAGGTGCCCATGAGGAAGGGAGGCGCGGCCAGGGGGGTAGGCGCGCCCCCACCCTCGTGGCTCCCCCAACCGAATTCTTTCGCCTATATATATTCATATACCCCGAAAACATCCAGGAGCACCATGAAACCCTATTTCCACTGCTGCAACCTTCTGTACCCATGAGATCCCATCTTGGGGCCTTTTCCGGCGCTCCGCCGGAGGGGGAATCGATCACGGAGGGCTTCTACATCAACACCATAGCCTCTCCGATGATGTGTGAGTAGTTTACCGAGACCTTCGGGTCCATAGTTATTAGCTAGATGGCTTCTTCCCTCTCTCTAGATCTCAATACAAAGTTCTCCTCGATTCTCTTGGAGATCTATTCAATGTAATTCTTTTTGCGGTGTGTTTGTGGAGAACCGATGAATTGTGGGTTTATGATCAAGATTATCTATGAACAATATTTGAATCTCCTCTGAATTCTTTTATGTATGATTTGATATCTTTGCAAGTCTCTTCGAATTATCAGTTTGGTTTGTCCTACTAGATTGATCTTTCTTGCAATGGGAGAAGTGCTTAGCTTTGGGTTCAATATTGCGGTGTCCTTTACCAGTGACAGCAGGGGCAGTAAGGCACGTATTGTATTATTGCCAGAGGATAAAAAGATAGGGTTTATATCATATTGCTTGAGTTTATCCCTCTACATCATGTCATCTTGCCTAATGCGTTACTATTTTCTTATGAACTTAATACTCTAGATGCATGCTGGATAGCGGTTGATGTGTGGAGTAATAGTAGTAGATGCAGAATCATTTCGGTCTACTTGTCGCGGACGTGATGCCTATATACATGATCATGCCTAGATATTCTCATAACTATGTGCTTTTCTATCAATTGCTCGACAGTAATTTGTTCACCCACCGTAGATTATGCTATCTTGAGAGAAGCCACTAGTGAAACCTATGGCCCCCGGGTCTATTTTCCATCATATTAATCTCCCTTCGACTAGCTATTTCTGTCACCGTTTATTTTGCAATCTTTACTTTTCAATCTATACAACAAAAATACCAAAAATATTTATCTTATTATCTCTATCAGATCTCACTTTTGCAAGTGGCCGTGAAGGGATTGACAACCCCTTTATCACATTGGTTGCAAGGTTCTTATTTGTTTGTGTAGGTACAAGGCGACATGCGTGTAGTCTCCTACTGGATTGATACCTTGGCTCTCAAACTGAGGGAAATACTTACGCTACATTGCTGCAATACCCTTTCCTCTTCAAGGCAAAACCAACGCAGTGCTCAAGAGGTAGCAGTTAACTGCTTGGTTCATTTGTTGTGGCTTGGTTCACTTGTTGTGGTGTTTAGTTAACTTATTGGTTCAATTCTGCAATGCGATGTTCAATTGTTGTGGCTGCATTCTGTTATTGTATACCATGTGAGGAATAAATCGAATTTGGCTGTACTAAATGCATGAGAAAAAAAATATAATTGCTATATTTCCAAGTTGTTAAGCATGCTTGGTTTGGTTAACTGTCTAATCTTCTATTAGGAGTATGTTATATTGTGCAATGTGGTGCTCAGTTAACGTTTGATTCATTTGTTGTGGTGTTTAGTTAACTGCTTGGTTCAATTCTGCAATGCGATGTTCAATTGTTGTGGCTGCATTCTCCTATTGTATACCATGTGAGTAATAAATCGAATTTGGTTGTACTAAATACATGAGAAACAAATACAATTGCTATATTTCCAAGTTGTTAAGCATGCTTGGTTTGGTTAAATGTCTGATCCTCTATTAGGAGTATGTTATATTGTGCAATGTGGTGCTCAGTTAACGTTTGGTTCAATTGTTGTTGTGTTTAGTTAACTGCTTGGTTCATTTCTGCAGTGCGATGTTCCATTGATGTGGCTGCATTCTGTTATTGTATACCATGTGAGGAATAAATCGAATTTGGCTGCAGTTAATACACGAGAAACATATACAAGTGCTATATTTCCTAGTTCCTAATCATGCTTGGTTTGGATAAATGGGTTTTCCATGTGGCTTGAATTTATCTTATGAATCTGCAATGTGCTTATTTATCATCAACATATTTTACTGATAGCATGCGAACCCTTACTTAACCTGATGACTAACTACCTTATATGTGTTGCAGGGAAACAATTGGAAGCACTGAGGTTTACAAGATGGTACTAACTATTATACCTTGCCTTTTTGTATTCCTTTGCCCCATTTCCAATATAAAGAAGATATTTATGCACATCCTTGTTTTCAGGCTTCACTGATGATTACCTCTCAAACCACCTCTGTGGTCACGAGGCGAGGAAAGTTTTCATACAACACCCATGGTTCAATATTGAAGTGTTCCTGAAGAGGTCGAAGGATGGACGGTCAATCATCCACATGCACTAGCCTAAAGTTGCAAAGACCTTCAACATGAATGAAGGCTCAATATTCGCCTTCCGCTTCAGCAGTTTTCTAGATGAGATGCATCTCTCTATGTACCATCGATGATGCTAATTTCAAAAGGTTCTAGATGTTGCATGTGAAACTTGCTGCTGGTGCAGTTGTGCAATGGGGTAGCTGAGTGCTAAAGCTGTATCATGTTGTACTCCGATGTATTTCAATTATGAAATCCTACTTCCTTAATATTTAAATGGAATATATTATGTTCTTAATATGAATGTCAATTAGATTAGTAAATGGATTATTAATAATAGGCCAATTAGCCTGCTAATTGGCCAATTAGCTTGCTAATTGGGTTTTCCTATTGCAAACGGTTAATGAGAAAACACCGTGCGTGATGACCTAAGGCAACGCACACAGTTTCTAGGAATAAACCATGTTGGATCAATGAACAATCACACACGACATTCTCTTCAAAACTGTTTGCCTTACGCCACCTTGCGCGAATGTTTTCCTTGTAGTGACTGTGTGGGATGTATATACTATTGGGGAATGTAGTAATTTCAAAAAAAATCATACGCATACGCAAGATCATGGTGATGCATAGCAACGAGAGGGGAGAGTGTTGTCCATGTACCCTCGTAGACCGAAAGCGGAAGCATTAGCAGAACGCGGTTGATGTAGTCGTACGTCTTCACGATCCGACCGATCAAGTACCGAACGCACGACACCTCCGAGTTCAGCACACGTTCAGCCCGATGACGTCCCTCGAACTCCGATCCAGCCGAGTGTTGAGGGAAAGTTTCGACAGCACGACGGCGTGGTGACGATGATGATGTTCTACTGACGCAGGGCTTCGCCTAAGCACCGCTAAAATATTATCGAGGTTGACTATGGTGGAGGGGGGGCACCGCACACGGCTAAAAGGTCAAATCAATTGTTGTCTCTTTGGGGTGCCCCCTGCCCCCGTATATAAAGGAGCAAGGGGGGAGGTGCGGCCGGCCAGGAGGAGGCACGCCAGAAGGAGTCCTACTCCCACCGGGAGTAGGACTCCCTCCCTTCCTTGTTGGATTAGGAGAAGGGGGGAAAGAGGAGGAAGAGAGGAAGGAAAGGGGGGGGCGCCGCCCTCTCCTTGTCCTATTCGGACTAGAGGGGAGGGGCGCGCGACCCTGCCCTAGCCGCCTCTCCTCTTCTCCACTAAGGCCCACTATGGCCTATTTAACCCTCCGGGGTTCAGTAACCCCGGTACTCCGGTAAAAATCCCGATTTCACCTGGAACACTTCCGATATCCAAATATAGGCTTCCAATATATCAATCTTCATGTCTCGACCATTTTGAGACTCCTTGTCATGTCCGTGATCACATCCGGGACTTCGAACAACCTTCGGTACATCAAAACATATAAACTCATAATATAACCGTCATCGAAACTTTAAGCATGCGGACCCTACGGGTTCGAGAACTATGCAGACATGACCGAGACACGTCTCCGTTCAATAACCAATAGCAGAACCTGGATGCTCATATTGGCTCCCACATATTCTATGAAGATCTTTATCGGTCAGACGCATAACAACATACGTTGTTCCTTTGTCATCGGTATGTTACTTGCACGAGATTCGATCGTCGGTATCTCAATACCTAGTTCAATCTCGCTATCGCAAGTCTCTTTACTCGCTCCATAATACATCATCCCGCAACTAACTCATTAGTTGCAATGCTTGCAAGGCTTAAGTGATGTGCATTACCGAGTGGGCCCAGAGATACCTCTCCGACAGTCGGAGTGACAAATCCTAATCTCGAAATACGCCAACCCAACAAGTACCTTCAGAGACACTTGTAGAGCACCTTTATAGTCACCCAGTTATGTTGAGTGCTAAGCTAACGGAATGGGTCAAGTCAATCATATCATTCTCCTAATGATGTGATCCCGTTAATCAAATGACAACTCATGTCAATGGCTAGGAAACATAACCATCTTCGATCAACGAGCTAGTCAAGTAGAGGCATACTAGTGACACTTTGTTTTTCTATGTATTCACACAAGTATTATGTTTCCGATTAATACAATTCTAGCATGAATAATAAACATTTATCATGGTATAAGGAAATAAATAATAACTTTATTATTGCCTCTAGGGCATATTTCCTTCATATCAACGTAAACGCTTAGTGGTGACTGATCGTGGGATGTACTTACGACCAGAAATGATTTTGCTCAGATAATTGTATTTTTAGCACCATCAGACGTATTTCTGTATTTGAGTACTCGCCGGTTGCACACGACCTCATTTTGCCGAGCGTGTGTGCCAGGAGGGCATATCCCCAACGGTTTCTGGGTCATGTGGGAAGGACCCCCCCTATCGCCCACACTCACTTGGCGACAAATCCAAATGCCGTCGGGGAAAGGGGTAAAAAACCGTTTGTTTAGGACCGACGCGTACCAGTGAAAGCATATGTCCTTAAAGCACCGCTAGGTGACACATCCATTTTTCCAGCAACTCAAGACGTTGTGAACACCTGGCAGTCGTGTAGTGATGATTACTCCCCGGTTCAGTGCGGCCTGCTTTACAGCTTAGAATTGGGGCTCCAAATTGAGCAACACGGAGCATACGAGATGTTCCAAGATATGAAAATGGTTTTCCAAGCTCATGCCCGGGTTGAGAGATATGTAGTCTCCAACAAGTTCTACAGTTGTAAGATGGAGAAAACAGTTCTGTCAGCGAGCATATACTCAAAATGTCTGGGTTGCACAACCGCTTGTCTCAGCTGGGAGTTAATCTTCTAGATGACTCGGTCATTGACAGGATCCTCCAGTCGCTTCCGCCTAGCTACAAGAGCTTTGTGATGAACTAAAATATGCAAGGGTGGAGAAGTCCATTCCTAAGTTATATTCAATGCTGAAATCAACGGAGGTGGAGATCAAAAAGGAACATCAAGTGTTGATGGTGAACAAGACCACTAGTTTCAAGAAAGGCAAGGGTAATAGGAACTTCAAGAAGGACGGCTAGGGGGTTGCCGCGCCTGGTAAGTCAGTCGCTGGGAGGAAGCCAAAGAATGGACCCCAAGCCTGAGACTGAGTGCTTTTATTGCAAGGGAAATGACTGGAAGCGGAACTGCCCCAAGTACTTAGCGGATAAGAAGGCCGGCAACACCAAAGGTATATATGATATACATGTTATTGATGTGTACCTTACCAGCGCTCGTAGTAGCTCCTGGGTATTTGATACCGGTGTGGTTGCTCACATTTGTAACTCAAAACAGGAGCTGTGGAATAAGCGGAGACCGGCGAAGGACGAGGTGACGATGCGCGTCGGGAATGTTTCCAAGGTCGATGTGATCGCCGTCGGCACGCTACCTCTACATTTACCTTCGGGATTAGTTTTAAACCTCAATAATTTTTATTTAGTGCCAGCTTTGAGCATGCAGATTGTATCTGGATCCCGTTTAATGCGAGATGGCTACTCATTCAAATCCAAGAATAATGGTTGTTCTATTTATTTGAGAGATATGTTTTATGGTCATGCCCCACTGGTCAATGGTTTATTTTTGTTGAATCTCGAACGTGATGTTACACATATTCTTAGTGTGAATGCTAAAAGATGTAAGGTTGACAATGATAGTCCCACATACTTGTGCCACTACCACCTTGGTCACATTGGTGTCAAACGCATGAAGAAACTCCATACAGATGGACTTTTGGAGCCTCTTGATTACGAATCATTTGACACGTGTGAACCATGCCTCATGGGCAAAATGACCAAGTCTCCGTTCTCCGGAACAATGGAGCGAGCAACCAACTTGTTGGAAATAATACATACTGATGTATGCGGTCCAATGAGCGTTGAGGCTCGCGGTGGCCATCGTTATGTTCTGACCCTCATTGATGACTTCAGTAGATATGGGTATGTCTACTTAATGAAACACAAGTCTGAGACCTTTGAAAATTTCAAGGAATTTCAGAGCGAGGTAGAGAATCAACGTGACAGGAAAATAAAGTTCTTCCGAACAGATCGTGGAGGAGAATATTTGAGTCACGAGTTTGGTACGTGATAACCCACAAGTATAGGGGATCAATTGTAGCCTCTTTCGATAAGTAAGAGTGTCGAACCCAACGAGGAGCTAAAGATAGAACAAATATTCCCTCAAGTTCTATCGACCACCGATACAACTCTATGCACGCATAACGTTCGCTTTACCTAGAACAAGTATGAAACTAGAAGTACTTTGTAGGTGTTTTTGGATAGGCTTGCAAGAAAGTAAAGAGCACCAAAATAAAACTAGGGGCTGTTTATATAAAGACACAACTAAAGTAAATATAGCGAGTGTGGAAAAGTGATGGTAGGTGTGGCGAAATTGTCCCTAGGCAACTGACTATGTTACTAGACCGGTAATCACTATTGCAATTCTATTTGAGGGAGAGGCATAAGCTAACATACTTTCTCTACTTGGATCATATGCATGTCGGGGGAGGACCGATCATGCCCCCACGAGCACCTACGGGACCTGGGTCCCTTGTGGTTCGGAGGGGGGCGGAGACTGCACAAAGAGCGGATCGAGGCGATGCGCACGAGAGGATTTACCCAGCTTCGGAGCTCTCCGGAGAGATAATACTCCTACTGCTGCTTTGTGGATTATCTTGCGCTCTTGCTAGGGAGCAATGGGAGCTACCAGACCTAGCCTGAGTGTGGTTTCCTATGAATGTGATGATCTAAGCTCGGAGCCAGACCGAATCGAGCCGAACCGAACACTTTCTACGTTGCCCCCGGGCCTCCTTTTATAGGCACAAGGGGTTACCACATATGGCAAGTAGACAAGGGTAAGATAGTAAAAACATAGGTTGGTACACCGCTTTGTACAGTGTACAGTAATCTATACCTAACTCTGACGGCAAGGGACAAGAGTCATCAATGCCCGTCTTGCCGCCCTCAACGAAGGCAACAGGACCGTCAAGTGCACCTCCGTTTGCCACGATGGTAGCTTGTCAGCGCCACTTGTCGCTACTCCCCGCTGGCTGCACAGCACGTCGACACGCGTCCTTGGGAGAGCCTCGTGGGAAATCGGCGACGTCGAATGTGACCCTCTCAGTTCTGAAGTTGAGCTCATCGCCAACGCCACCGCAACGTGATCTTCCCTTTGGGCTTGCTCCTTCTGGGTTGATTCCTTGAAAGTACCAGTTTCCTCGAGCTCATTGTCTCGAGATTTGAAGTTTCGGAGCACCGCAGAGGAGATCAAATTCAGGCCGGCCCGCGTCAACCAACATCTTTGTGACCTTGAGGTTGCGGATGGTTGGTGAGACCAACATCGGCAAACACCGACCGCAGTGATGCGATCGTGGTGATCCTCAATGTCAAAGATGATGGGCGTCTGGACCACTTCAGAGGTTTGCGTGACTCTATGGATGGTTCGCTGCATTGACCTCACGCATCCATTGCTTGAGTTGGCGGTGCGAGGTATGCAGAGACGCACCACCGTCGACGCAAAGGACCTCCGTTGCCTTTGGAAACTCCTGCTCATCGGCTTCATCGTCTTCATCATCTTCGTCATCTTCATCTTCATCTTCTTCCTTGTCGCGGCCACGGGGAGGTCTGTCTCCTTGCCGCTGCTTGGCTTTGCCGTGGCGCCCTCCCGACCGGGTCTCTTCTTACTTGTCTGTAGCTGCACCTTCTTGGGCCTTCTCCTTGTCTCGCCGTCAGATTCAGCTCTTCAGAGTTCAACAAGCTGCTCGACTTTCTTGCAGCTTTGGAGATCGTGGCCTTTGGTGCGGTGGATTTTACAAGATCGCTTGTTGAGCTGTCGGGCTTGTCGGCGCCGCCACAGCTTGGCGGTCGGCGCCAACGGTAACCTCCTTGCCGAGCCACCGGCCTTGGCTTTGTTGGCGGCACCATCCTTGCCGGACTGCTCGACAACTAGTACTTCTTGGTTTTTCTTCCTCTGTTGTTCTCGCCACGGCTACTCCTTGCCGGGCGATCCCATCACCGCCGACTCGGCCCCACATTCTCTCCGGGAGTCTTCTTCCTTCTTCAGTAGCGTGCACACTTGTCGGCCAGGGCGAGAGCTCGCACGACGTCTTTCACTTTGCACATCGCCATCTCCTCCTCATCCTCGCAATTTCGTACATTACGATGGAATGCATCGATCATCGCAGCTGGGTGGACGCAGGATGTTGTAGTGCACTCGATTGAATCTCTGGATGAATTTGCTTGAGACTCCCCTCCTTACGGGCAAGCAGGTGGAGATCACTCTCCGGCCGTGAGGCTTGTGTCCGCTGTGAAGGCGTAACAAACTGGTGGCACAAATCTGCCCAAGAAGAAATAGAGCCATCCGGCAAGTGCATGAGCCAAGATCGACGCTTGGCTTGAGCACCAGGGAAAGTAGTTGGCGAGGATCTTGTCGTCCGCCCCCCGCAGCTTGCACCGCGATGGTGTAAATGCCGAGGAACTCCGATGGTGTGTCCTGCCGCCATACTTCTCCGCACATCTGGTTTGAAATTTTTCTTGTCGGGCCACCGGACTTGCCGCAGCTCACGAGTGAACGCAGGGCAACCTATCACAGACGACAAGTCGCTCGTTCCTCGGGCGCATGCATGTCGACAGTGGGCGGCGCGTTGGTCGATTGACGGCGCTTCTTCGGGCGCCGACACGGGTTCGAGCGTCTTCCTCTTGCCGTTCTCGAAGAACTTGGCGTTGGTCGCGACGAGCTTGCGGATCTGACGACGCTGTGGAGTCGCTGTCGAGGTGGATCCGGCGAGTCGGCGATCTTGGCCTTCGAGAAGGGGAGTGTACAGTGGGTGCACCCCCGCAAGTCTCTTCTCCATCGGCTCGCGCCTTGTCGCCTCGCCGCGGCTGCAAGGCACTCGGTTGCCGCGGGACGTCACCGTTGGCGAAGCCGATGAGACTCTGAATTGTGGCCCTCCATTCGTCGACCTTATCGGCCGTTGGAGGGTAATCTAGTAGTAACTGAGCTCTTGCCAAGGCTTCCGCTGGTGTGGTTGGCGGCAACGGTGTACGGAGCGAAGAACGAGATGTGCTCGGACTCCTAACCAAGTTAGGAGGAGCAGTATCTCGCCCAAGTGACCGTACTCCACTTGTACCGGCATGCTGAGGTGCATGCGGGTCTCGAGGGCCTCGGGATCCTCCAGCTTGGCCTTGATCCAATGAGCGTATGGCGCCGCGAGTATCATGACGCTGTCTGTCCCGCGCCTCCTGCGATGGACGCGGTGCAGATTCGACGCCGACGCTGCGCTGCCTTGTCCTTGACCTGGCGGCATCGTGGGCTCTCTCAACGACGCCGTCCCTCCGCTAGCGTTCCCCACCACCGACGGCTCCGGTGGTGGTGGGTTTGACGATATGGCTCAACCGCTGCCAAGGCTTCTTCTTCGCGCCATGTCGATGAAGATGTTGATGAAGTTGCTCGTCGCGACCGCCGGATCGGGTTCACACAGCCTCGACGCCTCTACCGGGCGCGCCAAAGATGTTGGGGAGGATCGATCGTGCCCCACGAGCACCTACGGACCTGGGTCCCTTGTGGTTCGGAGGGGGCGGAGATCGCACAAAGAGCGGATCGAGGCGATGCGACGAAGCGGATTTACCCAGCTTCGAGCTCTCCGAGAGATAATACTCCTACTGCTGCTTTGTGGATTATCTTGCGCCTTGCTAGGGAGCAATGGGAGCTACCAGACCTAGCCCGAGTGTGGTTTCCTATGAATGTGATGATCTAAGCTCGAGCCGCACCGAATCGAGTCGAACCGAACCCTTTCTACGTTGCCCGGGCCTCCTTTTATAGGCACAAGGGGTTACCACATATGGCAAGTAGACAAGGGTAAGATAGTAAAACATAGGTTGGTACACCTCTTTATACAAAGGTACGAGAATCTATACCTAACTCGACGGCAAGGGACAAGAGTCATCAATGCCCGCCTCGGCCGCCTCAACAAAGGCAACAGGACGTCAAGTGCACCTCCGCTTGCCACGATGGTAGCTTGTCGCCGCTTGTCGCTACTCCCCGCTGGCTGCACCGCCCGTCGACACGCGTCCTTGGGAGAGCCTCGTGGCGACACGTTGGCGGGTGAGCTGGAGCGGAGATGAAGAGAGGTCGCCTGCCCCGGCAAGTGCCTTGCCGCGGCAGGGACCTTGTCGCGCTTGGGGGTTCGGCGCCCGCCAAGCCTTCCCGGCAAGCTCCTCTTGCCGGGGCCTTGTTTCCTTTGCGCCCTGAGTGGCCTTCCCGGCAAGCTCCTCTTGCCGGGGTCTTGATTACTTTGTTATTGAATGGCTCAAAAGGAGCCGCTGAGGACTTTGGCTGTCATCAGGCCGGCCCGGCCGTGGGGCGCTGCAACTGCCCGTGCACGGGTTCGGGGTACTAGGGTACCCCTACTCTAGTACACCGACAGGAGCCCCCGGGCCTGGGCCACACACGGCGCCGAGCTTTGTTGGGCCAGGCCCAAAACAGTGCGCGGGCACGCGTGGCCTTGAGTACGCCGTTATTTGCCTTGGGCCCACCACGTCTCCCCCGAACGGCACGCACCCACCGTGTTCCTCTGTAACGGCATGCATTAATTGTGGTGTCGTGCGTGAAGTGGGCGGCGTGTGAGGTCGCCTCATCTGTCGCCTCAGTTCTGCATCTCCGCCACGTGGTTCCCATGCACTCGGGGTCACAGACGGTGGGAGTGGGAAACTGGGCCGTTGCGAGCAGAGGCAGCAGGTCTGCCCCGATTCCCCACTCTTCCTATGCCTTGATTCGCTGAGCGGGGCGGCCGAGCCCCCACCTTGCTTCCTTTAAGAAGAGCGGAAGGGGAGCGTAGAAGCCCGCACTCTCCCATCTCTTCTTTTCCTCAGCTTCTGCTCCCCTTTCTCCCATTCGTCATGGAGAAAGGGAAACTCGGTTCTTCATCGGTGGCGGCGAGGGTCGCAGCTGGACATCGCACTCCTCCCAATCCCACGCCCGTGGTGGCTGAGCCAGCCACAAGGGGAAGAGGGAGGGGGCGAGGTCGTGGACGAGGTCGAGGGTCTCGGGGGAGGGGCGGACGAGGCGGCGCGCCGTCTCCGCCTCCGCCGGCGGTTCCCCTCCGGGGACGAGGTCGTGGACGAGTTCGAGGCGCTCGGGGAAGAGGCGGGCGGGGCGGCGCGTCGTCTCCGCCTCGCCGGGCGTTCCTCCGGGCGGTCCATACGGGACGCACCCTTGTGAGTTCTTCGTCAAGCTGCGCCGGGCGCCTCGTCGTCGCCTCCGGCTTCCAGCTCCGTTCGCGAGCGCGATGGAGTCGGATCCACCCGAGACGTTGAGATTGCACATGAGGGGCTGTGGGATCAGTGGCACGCGAGTCCGCGTTGTATTCCCAGCCCCTAATGTGATGTATCTTGATCGTGGGTGGAAGACGTTCGCCCGCATCCACAACCTGCTGGCGGGGTTTACCCTCCATTTTAAGTTAACGGAGGGTGATCTCCTCTCCGTCAAGGTCTTCGGGGATCTTGGCACTCGGGCGAGGTGCTGCGTGGATAGCTCCTCCGACAGCGAAGATTCCTCCTCGAGCGAGAGTGGCGAGGAGGAGAGTGACAGCGACGACGAGGGTAGCGGGCCCGACTAGTTGTCGGGCGCCGCTCCACGCGTCACCGGCGACCCCATCATCCGTGTCGCCGGCTCCTTGAACTCCCCGGGGTCGTCTCCTTGGGCGGCTGGCGTAGGGAGGCTGCGGAAGGGGAAGAGGGATGGCGACAAGGTCATCAAGTCGGAGTACGAGGGCGTAGTGCCCTCGACAGCGTGCTGACGTCCCGCCGCCCCGTCTTCGAGCCCCGCTTCCGGCGCCGCCGTCCCCGTCAAGCCCTCGGAGAGCCCCCGACATGTTCCCTTGGTGCCTTCTGGCACCTGTAGCTCACGTAGGCGCTCCTTTTGCCCTTCCCGCCTGCTTATCCTACCTCCTGAAGATAGGGACAGAGAAAGGATTACGGGTATCTTATCTTTTTAATTTGTAAGCCTTCGGGCCTTATCTGCATTTAAAAACTTGTAATCCTCTCTTTCATGTTTTTCACTCTCCACGGACTGTATCCGTGTAGAATGTTTTTAATGAAAGAGGGATGCTTGAAGAAGGACGAAAGGCTTATCTGATACCGCAGCCCCCGACAACTCTGGCTTGCCGCAGCTCCCGGCAACTCTGGCTTGCCGCAGCTCCCGGCAACTCTAGCTTGCCGGGGCTTGGATGTCGGCGCACCTTTCCTCTCTTCGCTGTTATTTCAGTTCTGAGAACAATTTAGCTAATGCCACGATAAGTTATTTTTGTAATATACACTATCTTAGGCAATCGAATGCACTGTTATTTCCTTTGCTCGATTTCTTCCTTTGTATGTTTATACCCTACGCTTTCAGGGAAACTTGCCGGTGCAGGCACCCTTGTCATGGCGCCGAAAGTGCGGAACTTCAGCAACCTCTTTGGCGGGGTCGCTACCGACAAGCAACCTCGTCGAGGACTAGCCGCAGCTCACTTAAGTTGTTGAGCGGACTCGAAACAAAGTAAGGGCGCGACCAGTCACGATTTGGTTCCTTCGAGCACAGGTTTTCCATACAAAGTACTATCGTTCGAGGAAGATAACTTAAAAATTTAAAACTGGTCGCTTAAACTTAGCAACTTAGCTTTTCTGTTGTCCATTTTCCGGCAAGGTGACAGTTCCTCGAGCGACGCTTGTCGGCCCACATCATTATCTCCTCCTCTCTCCTCCCCCCGGTTAACTTGTGGGTGGATGAACCTTCTTCTTGTTTGAGAAGAAAGAAGAGAAAAAGATAGTTGTGGAGCCTAATGGCTCATTATCGCCATCAAAAGCGGGTGCTGCACAAGATGTTAGTAAACACATGCATATATGATTATGAAAGCATGTATTGACAAAATGTGCGCAACCATAGGCTTTACTGATGCACGGGGTCTGCGCCCGGCTTTGTACAAAGGATTACATGCAACAGCGGCAAGACTTGTACAAAAGGGTGGTTGCCGAATGGGTTCCACAATCGCGCCTCATGGGTAAAACTTGCGAAGATGCTCTATGTTCCAGGAATTGCTCACCGGAAAGCCATCTTCGGTCTCAAGGCGGACTGCGCCGGGCCTAGTGACTCGTTTCACCCGATAAGGGCCTTCCCACTTCGGCGTCAACTTGTTGGAATTCTTGGCGGATTGAACGCGCCGAAGAACAAGGTCGCCTTCCTCGAAGCTTCTGGCATTAACTTTGCGGCTATGGTAGCGACGCAAAGCTTGCTGGTAGCAAGCAGCTCGTCAAAGAGTTCTGAAGACGATCTTCCTCGAGGAGCAGCGCTTCATCTTGTCGCAGCTGCTCTTGCTCAAGCTCATCATAAGCGAGCACTCGAGGTGACCCGTGATACGAGTTCCGTGGGGAGAACTGCCTCTGCTCCGTAGACTAGAGAAAAGGGTGTCCGCCGCTGGCTCGATTTGGCGTCGTCGATCGACTAAAGAACCACCGCAGCTCCTCGATCCAGTTCCTTCCGCGACTTGCGCAACCTGTCGAAAGTTCTGGTCTTGAGTCCTCGCAGCACTTCAGCGCTTGCTCTTTCTCGCTTGACCGCTGCTTCTCGGATGAGCAACGAAGCAAAGCAGATCTTGGCGCCAAGATCTTGGGCGATCGCATGAAGGTGCGATCGTGAACTGTGTGCCGTTGTCTTTGATGATCCGTTAGGAATCCCAAAACGGCAAACAATTAACTCAAGAACTTGACGGTCGATGTGGCTGTCACCTTCCTCATGGTTCTACTTCCGCCACTTTGTGAACTTGTCGATTGACGCATAAGTATTCAAAGCCCCGACAGCTCGGGGAAAGGGCCGAGGATGTCGAGCCCCTGCACCGAGAAGGGCCAGGATAAAGGGATCGCCTCAAGAGCTTGAGCTGGCTGGTGTATCTGCTTGGAATGGAATTGGCACGCTTCACACTTGGTTACTTGTGCAACAGATCTGGAGGGCTTCGCCAGAAGAAACCTTGCCGGAAAGCTTTGCGGCAAGTGCTTTTGCGCCAATGTGGTGACCACATATGCCTCCATGTATCGCTGCCAACAGCTTTCATCCATCTTCCGCAAATACACTTCAATTTCACACCGTTGAGCCTTCTTCCGCATGTGATGTTGTCAACAAACTGGTACATACCGATCGCCGTGCTACTTTTTCCGCTTCTTCTTGCTCTTCGGAAGTTCTCCGTCTCAAGGAAATGGACGATTTGTTGCGCCCATGTTGGAGCCTCGTGGCTCGACAACAAGGACTAAAGGCTCACCTATCATCGCGGGAACATCAGCTTCTACGCCAAGGACCTCGCGGGTCCGCCGAGCTCGATGATCCCGCAAGCTTGCCGGAGCTAAACTTGTCGGGAGCGTTTGTTTCAACGATACAAACCGCACGGTTTGTCGGAGCATACTGCTCGCAGTTGATACTTGCGCTGGTTTTAGGGACTCTTTGGCGGCGGCTTCGGAGAGCTCTGCCGAAAGTAGTCGCCGGAAACCAATTTTTCTTCTTGCTCGTCTCGTTGATGGTGTTACGGTTATTGAGCTAGCTTGAGCACAAAAATCCTGGTTCCACAGGTAACTTAAGTGCGGCACTTTTGGAGAGGCCATCAGCTACATCATTCGTGTTTTGGAACATGCTCCATTTGCAGGCCTTCAAAGTGCTCTTCCAGCTTCCTCACTTCATCGACGACGCTTCCATCAACGGACTCGATAATCTTTATTTACTTGGCGGACGACAAGTTGCGAGTCCCCCGACAATTAGCTTCTTGATCCCAAGGTCCGCTGCGATCTCGAGACCGCAAGCAAGCCTTCATACTCAGCAGTATTATTTGTTGCTTGTTCCTTGGGAAAGTGCATCTGGACTATGTACTTGAGGTGCTCCCGGTGGGTGCGATAAGCAGCACGCCGCACCGGGCGCCTTTGCAGCGAGAAGGCACCATCAAGTACATCAGCCACTCTTTATTTGCCTCTTTGACGGGATGCTTGTCTCGAATTTCTCATCTTGCGTCGGCGCCCACTCTGCTATGAATTCTGCCAACGCTCTGCTCGATAGTTGAAGTGCTTTCGAACTTGAGACCAAAGCTTGACAGTTCTAGCGCCCACTCAACAATCCTGCCTGTTGCTTCCGGATTTTGCAAAATCCTCTTCAGTGGAAAGCGAGTGACAACTGTTATCTCATGTGCTTGGAAGTAATGGCGCAGCTTTCTCGAGGCCATGAGGAGGCCGAAAAGCAGCTTCTGCACACCAGAGTACCTTGACCTAGCCCCTTGCAGAAGGGAACTGACAAAGTATACTGGGCGCTGCACCATCTTCTTTCGTATCTCGTCGCAATCCTGCGCTGATCTGTCCTTGTCGGGACCAGAGCTTGACTGCGAAGCCCCTTGCTTGTCGCTGGATGCGCCTGCCTCGGTTGCCGGCTCATCACCTGCCTCCCTCTCCGCTACTAACGCAGCACTAGCCACTTGATTGGTTGCCGCTATATACAGCAGCAACTTCTCTTGTGGCTTAGGTGCGACAAGTATTGGAGCGGAGGACAGGTACCTCTTCAGGTCCTGCAGCGCAGCCTCCGCCGGAGTCCATTTCATTGGACCTGCTTTTTCAAAATCTTGAAAATGGCGGTATGCTGCTCAGCAGACTTAGAGATGAACCTGCTGAGAGCAGCCACGCAACCGGCAAGTCTCCTGACATCCTTGACGCGCTTTGGTGCTTCGATTTGCTCAATGGCCTTGATCTTGTCGGGATTGGCTTCAATTCCCCGCTGAGAGACAAAGAACCCTAGAAGCTTGCCGGAAGGGACTCCAAACACGCACTTCTCGGGGTTGAGCTTGAGGTTGATCTTGCAAATTTGCAAACGCCTCATCCAAATCCTGAACCGAGTTGCTCGTCCTTGCTCTTGACCACTATATCATCCATGTAGGCTTCTACATTTCAGTGTATCTGCGGGCCCAAAGGCCTCATGGACTACTCTTGCAAAGGTTGAACCAGCATTCTTCAAACCGAAAGGCATCCGTATAAAGCAAGACGTGCTACATGGTGTGATGAATGCGGTTTTCTTCATCCTCTTCTGCCGTGAAGATCTGATGATATCCTGAATATGCATCAAGAAACGAAAGTAGATCACATCCAGCTGTGGAGTCAACAATCTGGTCGATACGCGGCAAGGGAAACGGGTCTTTAGGACAAGCTTTATTAACATCAGTGAAGTCAATACAAAGCCTCCATTTCCCATTAGCCTTGCGCACAACTACCGGATTGGCCAACCACGTGGGGTGGAGGACTCCTCTAACAAGCCCTGCTGCTTCTAATTTCTTGATTTCTTCTGCTATGAACTCTTGGCGCTCCACTGCCTGTTTCCTAACTTTTTGCTTGACGGGCCGCGCGTGAGGAAAAACAGCTAGGTGGTGCTCAATTACTTTCAGGAACACCGGGATGTCGATGGTTGCCATGCAAACACATCGACATTCGCCTGAGAGAGCAACGAGCTCGCCTTCCTATTTAGGATCGAGCGTGGCACTGATGGTGAAGGTACCACCAGCGCCGTCCTCCTTGGCAGGCACCTTCTTGGTCTTTGGCGGAGCTGCCGTCGTCTTGTTGCACTTGCCGGTGGAGCTCAATGGTGCGTCCTCGACGGTAGCGCAACACTCTGAAGAGGTGCGCTTGCCGGAGTGGGCAACAGAGCTCTTGTCGGACCTGGTGGTCTTCTCCCCCCCGGGAGCTTCAGCGGTAAGTGGTTTGCTACTTGTCGCTGCTGCTGCATCCCGGTAAATCTTGTCGGCGCAGATAAGTGCATCTCTTTTGTCGCCATGGACCGAAATGACGCTTATCGGGCCGGGCATCTTGAGTAGGTTGTAAGCATAATGAGAGGCGGCCATGAACTTGGCGAGTGCCGACGGCCAAGTATGCCATTGTAGGGCAATGGGAAATCGGCGACGCCGAATGTGACCTCTCAGCTTCTGAAGTTGAGCTCATCGCCGAACGCCACCGCAACGTGATCTTCCCTTTGGGCTTGCTCCTTCTGGGTTGATTCCTTGAAAGTACCAGCTTCTCGAGCTCATTGTCGAGATTTGAAGTTTCGAGCACCGCAGAGGAGATCAAATTCAGGCCGGCCCGCCGCCAACCAACATCTTTGTGACCTTGAGGTTGCGGATGGTTGGTGAGACCAACATCGGCAAACACCGACCGCAGTGATGCGATCGGGGTGATCCTCAATGTCAAAGATGATGGGCGTCTTGGACCACTTCAGAGGTTTGCGTGACTCTATGGATGGTTCGCTGCATTGACCTCACGCATCCATTGCTTGAGTTGGCGGTGCGAGGTATGCGAGACGCACCACCGCCGACGCAAGGACCTCCGCTGCCTTTGGAAACTCCTGCTCATCGGCTTCATCGCCTTCATCATCTTCGCCATCTTCATCTTCATCTTCTTCCTTGTCGCGCCACGGGAGGTCTGTCTCCTTGCCGCTGCTTGGCTTTGCCGTGGCGCCCTCCCGACCGGTCTCTTCTTACTTGCTGTAGCTGCACCTTCTTGGGCCTTCTCCTTGTCTCGCCGCAGATTCAGCTCTCTCAGAAGTTCAACAAGCTGCTCGACTTTCTTGCAGCTTTGGAGATCGTGGCCTTTGGTGCGGTGGATTTTACAAGATCGCTTGTTGAGCTGTCGCTTGTCGCGGCCGCCACAGCTTGGCGGTCGGCGCCAACGGTAACCTCCTTGCCGGAGCCACTCGCCTTGGCTTTGTTGGCGGCACCATCCTTGCCGGACTGCTCGACAACTAGTACTTCTTGGTTTTTCTTCCTCCGTTGTTCTCGCCACGGCTACTCCTTGCCGGGCGATCCCATCACTGCCGACCGCCCCACATTCTCTCCTCGGGAGTCTTCTTCCTTCTTCAGCAGGCACACTTGTCGGCCAGGGCGTAGAGCTCACGACGTCTTTCACTTTGCACATCGCCATCTCCTCCTCATCCTGCAATTTCAGACATTCCGATGGAATGCAATCGATCACCGCAGCTGGGTGGACGCCCGATGTTGTAGTGCACTGATGAATCTCGGATGAATTTTGCGAGACTCCTCCTCTCGGGCAAGCAGGTGGAGATCACTCTCCGGCCGTGAGGCTTGTGTCCGCTCGTGAAGGCGCCAACAAACTGGTGGCACAAATCTGCCCAAGAAGAAATAGAGCCATCCGGCAAGTGCATGAGCCAAGATCTCGACGCTTGGCTTGAGCACCGGGGAAAGTAGTTGGCGAGGATCTTGTCGCCCCGCCCCCGCAGCTTGCACCGCGATGGTGTAAATGCCGAGGAACTCCGATGGTGTGTCCTGCCGCCATACTTCTCCGCACATCTGGTTTGAAATTTTTCTTGTCGGGCCACCGGACTTGCCGCAGCTCACGAGTGAACGCAGGGCAACCTATCACAGACGATAAGTCGCTCGTTCCCTCGGGCGCATGCATGTCGACAGTGGCCCGGCGCGTTGGTCGATTGACGGCTTTCTTCGGGCGCCGATACGGGTTCGAAGGTCTTCCTCTTGCCGCTCGAAGAACTTGGCGTTGGTCGCGACGAGCTTATGGATCCGGACGACGCTGTGGAGTCGCTGTCGAGGTGGATCCGGCGAGTCGGCGATCTTGGCCTTCGAGAAGGGAGTGTACAGTGGGTGCACCCCGCAAGTCTCTTCTCCATCGGCTCGCGCTTTGTCGCTTCGCCGCGGCTGCAAGGCACTTTCGGTTGCAGCGGGACGCCACCGCTGGCGGCCGATGAGACTCTGAATTGTGGCCCTCCATTCGTCGACCTTATCGCCGTTGGAGGGTAATCTAGTAGTAATCGAGCTTTGCCAAGGCTTCCGCTGGTGTGGTTGGCGGCAACGGTGTATCGGAGCGAAGAACGAGATGTGCTCGACTCCAACCAAGTTAGAGGAGCAGATCTCGCCCAAGTGACCGTGACTCACTTGTACCGCATGCCGAGGTGCATGCGGTCTCGAGGGCCTCGGGATCCTCCAGCTTGGCCTTGATCCAATGAGCGATGGCGCCGCGAGTATCATCACGCTGTCTGTCCCGCGCCTCCTGCGATGGACGCGGTGCAGATTCGGACGCCGACGCCTGCGCTGCCTTGTCCTTGGACCTGGCGGCATCGTGGGCTCTCTCAACGACGCCGGTCCCTCCGCCAGCGTTGCCCCCACCACCTGACGGCTCTGGTGGTGGTGGGTTTGACGCATATGGCTCAACCGCTGCCGAAGGCTTCTTCTTCGGCGCCATGTCGATGAAGATGTTGATGAAGTTGCTCGTGCGACCGCCGGATCGGGTTCACACAGCCTCGACGCCCCCTACCTGGCGCGCCAAAGATGTTGGGGGAGGACCGATCGTGCCCCCACGAGCACCTACGGGACCTGGGTCCCTTGTGGTTCGGAGGGGGGCGGAGACTGCACAAAGAGCGGATCGAGGCGATGCGCACGAGCGGATTTACCCAGCTTCGAGCTCTCCGAGAGATAATACCCTACTGCTGCTTTGTGGATTATCTTGCGCCTTGCTAGGGAGCAATGGGAGCTACCGGACCTAGCCCGAGTGTGGTTTCCTATGAATGTGATGATCTAAGCTCGGAGCCGCACCGAATCGAGTCAACCGAACCCTTTCTACGCTGCCCCGGGCCTCCTTTTATAGGCACAAGGGGTTACCACATATGGCAAGTAGACAAGGGTAAGATAGTAAAACATAGGTTGGTACACCTCTTTGTACAAAGGTACAAGAATCTATACCTAACTCGACGGCAAGGGACAAGAGTCATCAATGCCCGCCTCGGCCGCCTTAACAAAGGCAACAGGACCGCAAGTGCACCTCCGCTTGCCACGATGGTAGCTTGTCACGCCGCTTGTCGCTACTCCCCGCTGGTTGCACCGCCCGTCGACACGCGCTGCCCTGGGAGAGCCTCGTGGCGACACGCTGGCGGGTGAGCTGGAGCGGAGATGAAGAGAGGTCGCCTGCCCGGCAAGTGCCTTGCCGCGCAGGGACCTTGTCGCTTGGGGTTCGGGCGCCAAGCCTTCCCTGCAAGCTCCTCTTGCCGGGCCTTGTTTTTTGCGCTCGAGTGGCCTTCCCGGCAAGCTCCTCTTGCCGGGTCTTGATTACTTTGTTATTGAATGGCTCAAAAGGAGCCGCCGAGGACTTTGGTCGTCATCAGGCCGGCCCGGCCGTGGGCGCCAGAACTGCCCTGCAGACGGTTCGGGTACTAGGGTACCCTACTCTAGTACACCGACAGAGCCCCCGGCCGGGCCACACACGGCGCCGAGCTTTGTTGGGCCAGGCCCAAAACAGTGCGCGGGCACGCGTGGCCTTGAGTACGCCGTTATTTGCCTTGGGCCCACCACGTCTCCCCCGAACGGCACGCACCCACCGTGTTCCTCTGTAACGGCATGCATTAATTGTGGTGTCATGCGTGAAGTGGGCGGCGTGTGAGGTCGCCTCATCTGTCGCCTCAGTTCTGCATCTCCGCCACGTGGTTCCCATGCACTCGGGGTCACGGACGGTGGGAGTGGGAAACTGGGCCGTTGCGAGCAGAGGCAGCAGGTCTGCCCCGATTCCCCACTCTTCCTATGCCGGGGTCTTGATTACTTTGTTATTGAATGGCTCAAAGGGAGCCGCTGAGGACTTTGGCTGTCATCAGGCCGCCCGCCGTGTAGGCCAGAATCGCCTGCAGACGGGTTCGGGGTACTAGGGTACCCCTACTCTAGTACACCGACAATGCACTTCTGATTGGAACTCTAGCAAGCATCCGCAACTACTAAAGATTCATTAAGGTAAAACCCAACCATAGCATTAAAGTATCAAGTCCCCTTTATCCCATACGCAAACAACCTACTTACTCGGGTCTGTGCTTCTGTCACTCACGCCACCCACCATAAGCAAATCATAAACATATTGCAAACCCTACAGCGGGAACCCCTCATGCTTGCGTGACACGGAGGGCACAATAGGACAACACCAATAACAAAACATGCAATTCAAACCAATCATAGCAATTCATCAATCACCGATAGGACAACGAATATCTACTCAGACATCATAGGATGGCAACACATCATCGGAAAATAATATGAAGCATAAAGCACCTTGTTCAAGTAGAGGGTACAGCGGGTTGCGGGAGAGTGGACCGCTGTAGATAGAGGGGGGAAGGTGATGGAGATGTTGGTGAAGATGACGGTGGTGTTGGTGAAGATCACGGTGATGATGATGGCCCCTGCAGCGCCTCCAACACACCGGAAGCAAGGGGAGAGAGGCCCCTTCTTCTTCTTCTTCCTTGACCTCCTCCCTAGATGGAGAAGGGTTTCCCCTCTGGTCCTTGGCTCCCATGGCTTGGGAGGGCGAGAGCCCTCCGAGATTGGATCTATCTCTGCTTCTGCGTTCTGTCCCCGGCCTGTTTCACCGCTTTTATGATATATGGAGATCCGTAATCTGATTGGCCTGAAACCTTCGCCGTGATTTTTTCCTAATATTAGCCTTCTTGCGGCAAAAGAAGAGCATCAACCGCCTTTACGGTGGGCTCACGAGGTAGGGAGCGCCAGGGCGCGCGCCGCCTCGTGACCACCTCGCACCGGGTTCGCGTTGATTTTCCTTCCGAATTTTCCATATTTTCCAAAAAATAAGCTCCGTCTGCTTTTATCCCGCTTGGACTCCGCTTGATATGGATATTCTCTAAACCAAAAACATGCAATAGACAGGAACTAGCACTGGGCACTGGATCAATATGTTAGTCCCAAAAATAATATAAAAAGTTGCCAAAAAGTATATGAAAGTTGAATAATATTGGCATGGAAATTTTTAGGTTCCCCTCTTTATTTTTGTTGTTTTTAAACTATATGAAAGCACTCAACAGAAATAAATGACTCTCTAAAACTTCCGGGTTGTCTCCCTGGCAGCGCTATCTTTAAAGCCATTAAGCTAGGCATATAGTGCTCAAGTAATGAATCCACCCGGATCCCAAGGTATATCAAAGCCAATTTTTATTAACAATGATTTGTAATTTAGTAGTGAGCACAAAGTAACATATATCATGCAACAATGAAGTCTAACTCTCTTCCTATGCATCGGCATGTCATAAAAGAACAATTCATGCACACCAAGTAAAGGCCAATGCATAGTATAAACAGTTTCTTGCAATTCTATCATATTGGAAACATAGAGAGGTGGAGATATAGTTCCTCTCTCATAATAGTTGCAAGTAGGAGCAGCAAGCGCATGCCTATTACATTCATCAAAATCATCATGTGCAACGGTAAAAGGCAACCCATCAATATAATCCTTAATAAGCACAAACTTCTCCGACAAAGTGTAGTAGGGAGAATTCAAAAAGATAATAGGACTATCATGCGTGGGTGCAATAGCAACAATTTCATGTTTAACATAAGGAACTATAGCAAGTTAATCTCCATAAGCATAATTCATATTGGCATCTTGGCCACAAGCATAGCAAGCATCATCAAAAAGGGATATTTCAAACAAATCCAAGGGATCATAGCAATCATCATAGCAATCATCCTTCGGTAAGCACGAAGGGGAATTAAACAATGTATGATTTGAAGGGTTACTCTCATTAGAAGGTGGGAACAGGTGATCAATCCGCTCTTCCTCCTTTTGTTCTTCGCTCTCCTCCTCATCTTTTTCATCCAATGAGCTCACAGTTTCATCAACTTCTTCTTCCATAGATTCCTGCGAAAAGTTAGTCTCTTCTTGGACAGCGGAGACTTTCTCAATAAGTGCATTAATTTCGTAATTGTATTCATAATTATCATAGCAATATTTGAGGATAGCTAAATTTTCAGATCTATAAACAGCATCATCAAAATCTTCAAACTCTTTACACATAGATTCAATTTCATAAGCACCCATAAAAGCAACAAATTCTTCTATTTGTTCCACATCATAGTAATCATATATACCATTAGCATAAGAAGCTAAGGTTTTATTATCATTAAATTTGCATGAAAAGGGAAGGTGTGGAGCATTCATCCTAGAGCAACAAGTATAATCATAACTCACGATAGTTGCCAAGCATACCACTTCAATATATGAATTTGATCCCATAATAGTTTCCTTTTGTGTTAAGCGATAATCCCTAAAGTATTCACGTTGATCCAACGTTATCCCATTACATAATTGAATGGGGTTTTCTCAGATTATTCATGTAGTACATAATATCTTTCACATAACCAGCATCGAGGGTTTTAGGAGGTTCCCCATCTCCATGAGCAGCAAGTACACCTAATTTTTTTGGTATTTCGTGTTCCATATCCATAACTAAAGATAGAGAACAACTAAGAACAGCAACTAAAAATTACTTAGTGATAAAGCAAACAAGCACACACGAGAATATTCACCCCACGCTATAACTCCCCGGCAACGGCGCCAGAAAAAGGTCTTGATAACCCACAAGTATAGGGGATCAATTGTAGCCTCTTTCGATAAGTAAGAGTGTCGAACCCAACGAGGAGATAAAGGTAGAACAAATATTCCCTCATGTTCTATCGACCACCGATACAACTCTACGCACGCTTAACGTTCGCTTTACCTAGAACAAGTATGAAACTAGAAGTACTTTGTAGGTGTTTTCGGATAGGCTTGCAAGAAAGTAAAGAGCACGAAAATAAAACTAGGGCTGTTTAGATAAAGACACAACTAAAGTAAATATAGCGAGTGTGGAAAAGTGATGGTAGGTGTATAAATTGTCCCTAGGCAACCGACTATGTTACTAGACCGTAATCACTATTGCAATTCTATTTGAGGGAGAGGCATAAGCTAACATACTTTCTCTACTTGGATCATATGCACTTATGATTGAACTCTAGCAAGCATCCGCAACTACTAAAGATTCATTAAGGTAAAACCCAACCATAGCATTAAAGTATCAAGTCCCTTTATCCCATAATGCAAACAACCTACTTACTCGGTCTCGTGCTTCACACTCACGCCACCCACCATAAGCAAATCATAAACATATTGCAAACCCTACAGCGAGAACCCCTCACGCTTGCGCGACACGGAGGGCACAATAGGACAACACCAATAATAAAACATGCAATTCAAACCAATCAAAGCAATTCATCAATCACCGGTAGGACAACGAATATCTACTCAGACATCATAGGATGGCAACACATCATCGGAAAATAATATGAAGCATAAAGCACCATGTTCAAGTAGAGGGTACAGCGGGTTGCGAGAGAGTTGACCGCTGTAGATAGAGGGGGGAAGGTGATGGAGATGTTGGTGAAGATGATGGTGGTGTTGGTGAAGATCGCGGTGATTATGATGGCCCCCGGCAGCGCTCCAGGGCCACCGGAAGCTAGGGGGAGAGAGGCCCTTCTTCTTCTTCTTCCTTGACCTCCTCCCTAGATGGGAGAAGGGTTCCCCTCCGTCCTTGGCTCCCATGGCTTGGGAGGGCGAGAGCCCTCCGAGATTGGATCTATCTCGCTGTTTATATGCTCCATCCCGGCTGTGTTTCACCATTTCGCGATATATGGAGATCCGTAATCTGATTGGCCTGAAACCTTCGCCGTAATTTTTTTCCTAATATTAGCTTTCTTTATGCAAAAGAAGAGCATCAACCGCCTTTACGGTGGGCTCACGTAGAGGGGCGCCCTGCCTCGTGACCACCTCGCACCGTTCGTTTATTTTCCTTCTGAATTTTCCATATTTTCCAAAAATAAGCTTCCTCCGTTTTATCCCGCTTTGACTCCGCTTGATATGGATATTCTGCTAAACCAAAACATGCAAATGATGTGAACCGCATCGGCAATCGGATCAATATGTTAGTCCCAAAATAATATAAAAGTTGCCAAAAGTATATGAAAGTTGAATAATATTGGCATGGAACAATAAAAATTATAGATATGATTAAGACGATCAAGACGCACTTAAGGAAATGTGGAATTGTTTCACAACTCACGCCTACCGAACACCTCAACAGAATGGTGTGTCCGAACGTCAGAATCGCACTCTATTGGATATGGTGCGATCTATGATGTCTCTTACCGATCTACCGCTATCATTTTGGGGTTATGCTTTAAAGACAGCCGCATTCACGTTAAATAGGGCACCGTCTAAATCCGTTGAGACGACGCCGTATGAATTATGGTTTGGAAAGAAACCTAAGCTGTCGTTTCTGAAAGTTTGGGGATGCGATATTTATGTCAAGAAACTTCAACCTGAAAAGCTCAAACCCAAATCATAAAAATGCGTCTTCATAGGATACCCTAAGTAAATTATTGGGTATACCTTCTATCTCAGATCCGAAGGAAAGATCTTTGTTTCCAAGAATGGATCCTTTCTGGAGAAAGAGTTTCTCTCGAAAGAAGTAAGTGGGAGGACGGTAGAACTTGACGAGGTACCCCCTCTTGAACCGGAGAGTAGCGTAGCTCAGGAAGAGGTTTCTGTGGTGCCTGCACTGATTAGAGGGGGAGTTAATGATGATGATCATGAAACTTCGGGTCAAGTTGCTACTGAACTTTGTAGGTCCACGGGGACACGTTCCGCACCAGAGTGGTACGGCAACCCTATCCTGGAAATCATGTGTTTAGACAACGGTGAATCTTCGAACTATGAAGAAGCGATGGCGGGCCTGGATTCCAACAAATGGCTTGAAGCCATTAAATCCCAGATAGGATCCATGTATGAAAACAAAGTATGGACTTTGATGGACTTGCCAGATGATCGGCAAGCCATAGAGAATAAGTGGATCTTTAGGAAGAAGACGGACGCGGATGGTAATGTGACCGTCTATAAGGCTCGGCTTGTCGCTAAGGGATATCGACAAGTTCAAGGGGTTGACTATGATGAGTCCTTCTCACCCGTAGCAAAGCTGAAGTCCGTCCGAATCATGTTAGCAATTGCAGCATTCTATGATTATGAGATCTGGCAAATGGACGTCAAAACGGCATTCCTTAACGATTTCCTTAAGGAAGAATTGTATATGATGCAAGCCGGAAGGTTTTGTCGATCCTAAGAATGCTGACAAATATGCAACTCCAGCGCTCCATCTATGGGCTGGTGCAAGCATCTCGGAGTTGGAACATTCACTTTGATTAAATGATCAAAGCGTTTTAGTTTATACAGGACTTATGGAGAAGCCCAGATTTACAAGAAAGTGAGTGGGAGCTCAGTAGCATTTCTCATATTATATGTGGATGACATACTATTGATGGGAAATGATATAGAACTTTTGAAAGCATAAAGGCCTACTTGAATAAGTGTTTTTCAATGAAGGACCTTGAGAAGTTGCTTACATATTAGGCATCAAGATCTATAGAGATAGATCGAGATGCCTCATTGGTCTTTCACAAAGCACATACCTTGACAAGATATTGAAGAAGTTCAATATGGATCAGTCCAAGAAGGGTTCTTGCCTGTATTGTAAGGTGTGAGATTGAGCACAACTCAATGCCCGACCTCGCAGTAAGATAGAGAAAGATGAGTGTTGTCGGTGTCAAACCGGCGGATCTCGAGTAGGGGTCCCGAGCTGTGCGCCTAGGCGGATGGTAACAGGAGACAAGGGACACGATGTTTTACCCAGGTTCGGGCCCTCTTACCCGAGATCCGCCGGTTTTGACACCGACATTGGTGCTTTCATTGAAAGTTCCTCTGTGTCGTCGCCGATAGGCTTGATGGCCTCTTCAATCAACAACGACGCAGTCCTGGGTGAGACTTTTCTCCTCGGACAGATCTTCAGATTCGGCGGCGCCAGATCGCGGGCCAACTCGCTTGGCCATCCGGAGCAGATCGAAGCTACGCCCGCCGTCGTGTCAGGTTTGAAGCCTAAACTTCACGGCCGATATCCGGGGACTTGATCTTCGGCGAATCTGAGCCACAGCCGAGTGTGTGCCGCGCTGTCACGATGGGCATGACCTAACTATGCCGCCGACAGCACCTTGGAGGCCGACACTAATCCGCTCGACCCATAGTCCGGAGCCGATCGCCGGATCAAGGACGGATGGCTGGACACCGCCGAGCTGCAACTTACGGGCGATGGAGCCAACACTTACCTTTGTCCGCATAAAGCCTATGACTCCGAGGTGCCGGACTCTTTGCTGGACTCAACCTCCCGCGCCCGCCGGTCGAATCCGATTGGCGCCGATCATGGAATTCACCGCTGCGGACATTTTTCAGCACCGCCTTCGGCGATATCATAAATTCACTAAAGCATCTCTCGCTATCCGAGAGCCTGGCCGAACTACTTACCAGGATGGTTGGGATGCGGACGACGAAGAAATTCAGACCCCACCCACCACCCACTTCAGAGCCACCGTCGACGATTTAACCGACGTGATTTTGACTACGACCAAGACATCGACGGTATGGACGAGATGCCGGAGACTATCAAGAACCAAAGCCTACAGGACATCGGAAGACCACCCGCCATCGACATATACATGGTGGACACCCCAAAGGGAAGCGATAACGAGGAACAACGGACGCGACAGAGGATAATCTCACGATAAAGAACCAAAACAGCGACGAGACGCCGCCTTTGAAAGTGCGTTATATCGACTAGAGGGGTGAATAGGCGATTTTATGAATTCTTCATCGAGGAATTTGCCGTGAGGAAATTCCTTAGCTAAGAACTACGCAGCGGAATAAGTACTCGAAGTAAGCATAACAGAATACACGCATAGTCATCATGATGAAATGAAGACAATCACAGAGTACGTAAAGCGAATCACAGGATAACACAAGATGAAGACAAACAGATCAAGAAATTGAACTGAGGAAATTGAGAAAGTCTTCACCAAAGTCTTCAAACACAGATATGAACAAACACTCAACACGAGAATGAGGAAATGAAAGGGTTGAGGAAATAGAACCAGTTAGGTTGGTGAAGACAATGATTTGGTAGACCAGTTCCAACTGCTGTCTCTGCTTGTACGTCTGGGTTGAGCGGCTGAGTATTTAAACTCGAGGACACACAGTCCCGACACCCGCCATCGAGCACGCAGCTCAGACACCAAGTCCTCACCGTATTCTCCTTGAACTAAGGTAACATGCACCTCGCCCAATCACTGTGGTAAGTCTTCAGCGACTTCCAAACCTTCACAGACTTGGTCACTCGGCGATCCACAATTCCTCTTGGATGTTTCTAGACCATGACGCCTAACCGTCTGGAAGAAGCACAATCTTCAAAGGTAATAAGCGCCGGATCCACGCAGGATCAATTTCTTCATGATGCTCAATCACTTTGGGTTTGTAGGGTTTGGTTTTTGGGTTTTGGTTTTCCTCACTGATGATTTTCGCCAAAGTCCTCAGAGGATGGTTTGCTCTCAAATGACAAGTGTCAAGTTCTCTCGAGCAGCCAACCAGCTAGTGGTTGTAGGGGCGGCTATTTATAGCCTAGGGAGCAGCCCGACATGATAAGACATAAATGCCCTTCAATGATATGACCGTTAGGTGGATAAGATATTTTGGGACAGTGGCGCAAGAAAGACATCAACGGTTGGAAATTTGAATCTCAAATTCCTCGGCTATCATGTTCCTCATGTGTAGGCAATCCAGACTGGCGAATTTTAACTCCTCGCCGAATAAATTCTCAACACTGTAAGAACTTCGTCTCACATCAAGAAATTGACTGAATCAGTATGGGATTTTCAAAGGCTTCACTCAAGGGATTGGTAGGTGTAGGATTTTGAGTTGAGCATCACATGGAAATTTTTCCTTAGTATTTCTCGACCCCTTTAACAAAGACGTGTTTCCTATGACTCAAGAAAGAGAAAATGAAACTACGAAAACAAAAGTCTTCACGCTTCATGTTCCTCAAATGAATACCAAGTCTTCAAGGTCACACCAATTTCTTCACTTTCAAAGTCTTCTAAAGTCTTCGAATATCAAAGTCTTCATTGAAGAACTTCATTTTAGGGTCGACTTTCTCTGTAAATATCAAACTCCTCATAGACTTATAGACCTGTGTACACTCACAAACGCATTAGTTCCTTAACCTATAAGTCTTTAATACACCAAAATCACTAAGGGGCACTAGATGCACTTACAATCTCCCCCTTTTTGGTGATTGATGACAATATAGATTAAGTTTTCAACGGGGATAATCATATGAAGTGTAAATACTGATAATGAGGAATTTGATTGCAAGATATAGAAGAACTCCCCCTGAAGATGTGCATAGTGAGGAATTTGCTTTTGAGGCAATGCACATTTGAAGAGTTGAATCATGGAGATCTCCCCCTATATCTTGTAATTCATACACGCATGATGAAATATGAAGAATTTGAAATGCATGATGAAATATGGTGCTTGATGTTATTCAAGATGTATGATATCATTAATGAGGAACAGCATGCAAAATAACGCATCAAGAGTGTCGAGCCCAAATCGATTTGCTATGAAGATTTTCAAGGAGCTCATGAGAATCGAGCATAGTGCAAGAGCATAATGCATCAAAAGTATCAAAGCACCATCGGGTTTAAGATTACAACTCGATCCAATAAAAAGTTTCAGAAGAACGAGAGTTGTAACTTAATAGAAATAAATTACTGAATATAGGCAATAAGCTAGACCCGCTTGAAGACTAACTCAAATTTCTCCCCCTTTGTCATCGAATGACCAAAAGGATCGAAACTGAGGACTAACGCTCCTGAAAAATTTCAAGTTGAAGACGGAGCACCAGCATTGTTGGGGTTGTTTGTTGAAGTAGGACCAGCCGTGGTGTCTTCCAAGTCTTCATTTTCATCAGTGTCGCGAGATGAAGAATAGGAGCTGGCCACCAAGGAAGGAACTTTGACCTTCTTGAATTTCTTCGGAGGAGGTGCGGATCAGTCAAATTCTTCCTTGAGTCCCATTGACGCCGGTTCTTCTTCATCGAGACATGTGAAAGAACAGCCCAGTGCGCTTGAAGGTTTCATGAAGGTAGTAGTGGTTTTTCTTCACTGCATTGTGTGTTGAGGTCATGTTGTGAAGAAAAGTACCAAACCGACGCTTGACCCATTTATGATTACGATCAACCTTCCGATGAAGACCGAGGAGTAACTCACGATCATCATCACCCAGGTGCGAGAGCTTGAGGACTTTGCTTGACCGAGGTATTTGCGGCGAGTCATGTGTGGCGAGTCATCATTGGTGGAGTAGGATGCTGCTTTAAACTGTCCATCCAATGGACTAATGCCTTCATCAATCACAGCAGAGCCTTGCCCTTGTCATCATCTCGAGGTAAATGTCCGCTTGAGGACTTCAATCGAGGCAAGTAGCTGCAGTGGTTCAAAGTATCAGCCTTGTAATTGAGTGAAGACCTTTTCCGATGAATCTCATAATCCAAGGCGATAAGGCTTCAGCTCAAATGGTGACATAGCTATGTTTGCCGAGTCCTCATGAAGAAATCATGGAAGTTGACGGAACGCCATGGATGATGTTGAAAAGCATATTCTTCATGATGCCAACGACTTCTTCATCGCTCGAGTCGTGGCCTTTGATAGGACTCATTGTCTTCGTCGTAATCCGATAGACAGTCCGAGGCATATAATAATTCCTTGACGAGGAATTTGGTTCTGGGGCCTGCCTTGGCTTCAAAGGCTTCATCAAGACTTGCATATAGTGATTTGAAAGTTCGTTCGTTGTAGATACGACGCACCATCAAGTGGAGGATCGAGTGGTAGGGCACGAAGCAATTCAGCTTGTTGGTGCCTTGTAGTGAGTATTTTCGGACATCCAATCTAAGACCCATGAGTTCACGTCTTCATGTCTCCGTGATGTGCAGCGTTGCATAAAATCAAGAATTAGTTCTTCATTCCGATCCACAGATATCAGCAGAAATTTAGAAGTCTGCGCCGTGAAGAACACCGAGGACTGGCTCAAAGCTCCGGCAGCGACTCCATGTCCACATGAGGAATATGAGCATGATCAAGATTTTATCCTTGTTGAAGAGCACCGAGGAATAGAAGTTGGCTTGGCTGGCAGTCCGTAAACGCCTCTTCCTAATGCGAGCGTAATCATATGGATTATAGTCGGTGAAGAACACGTGCTCGGCAAAGAAATCTTCAGCCTTGAACTTTTGCTTGCTTGAAAACGGATTCTTTTGCTTTGGCAGAGGGTGTCGATGAGTTGCATCACCACCTCGTGAATCGCAAGTTCAGGTTCTTCAGCCGAGGAATTTCTTGTTCCTCAACAGATGCGATCGAGGATCAGCAAGCAGCAGTTTCATCAAGACTAGTGGCTGGAATTTCTTCATGCACAAAACCAGTGGGTTGAGTTTCTTTGAGTCCATTTGGACTGTTTTGTAGGGACCGAGGAATCTGTTGGAGCGGGTGAAGAGAGGAGTATTGGGATGCAGACTTTCCCAAAAGTCATCATTCATCACCGTGTGGTGCATCCAATATCCACATCTTCATCTTCACTTCTCAACACCAGCCTCTTCACTGTGAACCGAGGCATAGGTGAGGAATGATCGGGGTTGAAGGGATTGCATCCACTTCAATTTCTTCATCAATCTGCTCGACGAAGCAGCAGAATGATGTTCTTCATCAGATCCGATTGGGATCTCATAGTCTTCTCCAAAAGGAACAACGTCCTTTGATGGTATGGAGGAAATTGGAACAACATCAATTGGATTTTCGTATGAGCTGGTCATAGGCCTCATTTTCTTCGCAGCCGAAGAATCTGACGCAGCTGATGCTTTCCTTTTCTTCATAGCAGCTCGTTCTGCAGCCTTGGTTTTCTTCACATCAGAGGCAGATGGAAGAATTGGAGTTGGAGTTGGCGCAGGAGGAGCTGAGGAATTTGGTTCAGTTTCTTCAGGCGCAACTGATGTAGTTGCCCTGTCTTGAGCAGTTTCTTCAGGCGCACCACTAGTGGGTGCCCTGGCAATTTCTTCAGCGGCTGGAATGGGATCATCAGCCCGAACTAGCATTTTCATCAGCGTTGAACGTCATCGCAGGGCTGGCATGTTCTTCATCGGTTGGCTGAGGCTTCACCGAGGAATTTCATGTTGCATCGGGCAGCAACATTTGTGAATTTCTTCGTCAGTTCACAAATCTGACCTTGGCTCCTTGCCAATCAGCATAATAGGAATCAAGTTTTGCCGAGGTCTTGAATTTCAGTCCGACCTTGAGAAGCTCCTCGTGTCATCTTGACAACGCTTTTCTTCGTGAACTTCTCCTTCCTGTATTGAGCCTTTTGATTTCCTTGCCTTCTCAAACTTCCATTTTCTTCAGCGATGAAGTGAGTCAACATATGACTTTGTCCAGTGTCGATGAAAGTCGAGGCATAGGGGTATTGGGATCCTTGTGCCGAGATCAATATAGTCGAGGACTTTCTTGGATCCAACAGCAAGGGCACAGATGTACCTTTGGCTCTAGCGGCCTTTTCTTGACGGTCTCGATGATTTCCGCAAGTTCATCATCGATGCTTCATCATCGAAGGCACATGGAATGCAACCTGTTTCTTCTTTGGGCTAGGCCGAGGACCTCGCCCATTTGTTGCTTTGGTCTTCACTGAGTCGGGCCAGATTGAAGAAATGGGAGCTGCCGAGGAACTTGCGTAAACGCCGAGGCAATTGAGAAGCCAGCAGTCCTTTGACATGTAGCCAGTGCACAGGAACTCAAGGTTTTGACGGAGCTGTTGAGGACTTTGGTGGAGCAGCAGAAGGTGTGAGGAATTTGCTTGGAGGGTGTCACGAGGAACTTGGCCGTGAGGGCGCAGATGGTGAAGCACTTGGCTTATGAGCAGGCTTCTTTTGCATGGATTTCTCGGTTTGACCGAGACCTCGTGGCAAGAGCAGTGGCAGAATCCTCATTGAATTTCTTCACTGCCTCCTTTGCTTGCTTTGCCAATTTTGCTTGGCGTTTAGCCCATTCATCGTGAAAGTCCTCACCTCGCTTGATGCTTGTGGGATCAGCTACTTGGCCAGTGCCAAAGGAGCTCTTGGGCATGGAGGATTAAGAGCTAATTTCTTCATGTACTTAGGAGTTACATATCTGTATTCCTCCATTCCCGTGCCCATCTCCGCTCAATCTTCCGAATACGCACCTTGCGCTGATTTTTGTTTTCTTCATCCGGTGTGCGAGAGTCAAGATAGATTTCCTCGTGGATTTCAAATGCAGTCATAACCTCAGGTTTCTTTCCTCCTTTCTGTGGCTTCTTACCGTCTGCCATGTTCTTCAGTTGAGGAATTTGAACAATTGAGTTCTCTGAAGAAGTATGCAGTTTTTCTTCGAGGAACGCTGCAAATGAGTTAAGTTGATGAGAACCTAGGGATTCAGCAGCAGACATGTGTACCTGTGAACAGAGTATAGTTGCGAGGAATTTGGAGAGGTCATATGCGTTCTCAGAAGGTTTTTCAAAAAGAACAAGTTTTGAGGATTTTGACCAGATGAGCCTTGAAGAATTTCACTAAGCGTTCTTTGTCTTAGGTTCCAGAGTTGTATAGATCGAGGATCCACACAATTGAGGAATCTTGAAGAAAATCATTGCTTAGAGAAACGAATCAAGAGATTTGAGGTGTTCATATGTGTGAAGATTTGAAGAATAAACACCTTTGAAGATTTTCAAGAAGGTTTGAGAATCAAAGCGAGTAATAAAAGTAACTTTTAATTACCCGAAGTGAAGAACACGATTTAACTGAGAAGAACAGTTGGGAAGTTTGTTCGCTCAGATCTTCCACGCCCTAACTTGGCGGAGGAAGACAGCTACGGCGGCGGCGGAGTGAGGATTTCCATGTCGGCGCGAGTACGTCGGCGACGAGGTTGAGGCAGGAAGCTTTTCCTCACCGGCTGACGATGGAGAAGCGGCGGCGCTTAGGGTTTGAGGAGCTCGAGGGAGAGAGATGTCGAGCAGAGTAAAAGAAGTGAGGAAGGGAAGAGGGTATTTATAGACACGGTGAAAAACGGATCGCTCAAGATTTAGGACTAACATGCCCCTGACCATTTCCTTCTCACGACATGTGTCACCCACGATGTGTAGTGGAGATCGTAACGATCGTGGGTGAATAGAATAATGCATCGTGGGATGCGGAACGGTTTGAGCGGCAAAACCGAAAGTTTGGATAAGATCAGTTTTAAAGTTCCGCTCGCAATTTCTTCACCTGACAAGGACACAAAGGAAGATTTTGAACGAGTTTCAAAATAGAACGCACATGAAGAATTTGTGAATGGATTGGGTTGAGTATAGCATAGAGGGGAAGGGTCCGATCACATTCACTTAGCAAAAAAGCGACTTGAAGAAATAGCCATAAGTGAATGTTGAGAGGACATAAACCCATATATATATATATATATATATATATATATATATATATATATATATATAGCCAATGAAGAAAGACGACGGAAACAGTGAAGATTTTGCAAAGTTGAAGAATTTGAAAACTCAAGAATTTCAAACGAGGAAAAACTCAAATTGAAGATTTTCAACTTTGGTGGTGGCGTGACCCATCAGATAAGAATGATGATTTCAGACACCGCGCATAATTGTCGAGGGTTCGAGAATCAAATTCTTCATTAATTTCTTCACACTAAGAGTGTTATTCTTCATTGATTGAAGAAAACGTTTCTTCATGTGTTGCACATCTAAGTCATCAATTTTGCATAAGTGTTAGGATGTGTGTCCTTTCAAAGAACGCTCAAGATTCTAAGATATTTAGCTCACACCAAACTTGCTAAATCTCTTCTCATCCAAGGGCTTAGTGAAGATATCAGCTAGCTGTTCTTCAGTCTTCACGTGCTCGATGGAGATGTCGCCTTCAACACATGATCACGAAGAAAATGATGACGAATTTGAATGTGCTTTGTCTTCGAAAGTGCTGAACTGGGTTGTGAGCAATCTTGATGGCACTCTCATTGTCACAATAGAGAGGCACATTCTTCACGTTGATGCCGTAGTCCTTGAGAGTTTGCTTCATCCATAGCAATTGAGCACAACACGAGCCAGCAGCAATGTATTCAGCTTCCGCAGAGACGGTGATACGCAGTTCTGCTTTCTTCGAGGACCAACAGCACCAAAGATCGTCCGAGGAAATGACAAGTACCAGATGTTGACTTGCGGTCCACACGATCACCAGATAGTCGAGTCGAATATCCAATGAGATCAAAAGTAGAGCCCTTGGGGTACCATAATCCTAGTGTTGGTGTGTGAGCTAGATATCAAGAATATGCTTCACAGCCTTATGGTGTGATTCCTTCGTGTAGCTTGAAATCGGGCACACATGCAAACACTAAGCATTATATCTGGCCTAGATGCACATAAGTACAATAAAGAACCAATCATGGAGCGGTATACCTTGTGATCAAGTCAATACCATTTTCATCAAGGCATAGATGGCCATTTGTGGGCATAGGAATTTTGACACCTTTGCAATCTTGCATGCCAATTTCTTCAGACATCTTTGAGGTATTTCTCCGAGATATGAATATGCCATTGTGTTGTTGATGAATTTGAAGACCTAAGAAGAATTTCAACTCTCCCATCATAGACATTTGATATTCTTCACTCATCATATAGGCAAATTCATCACTATAACGTTGGTCAAGACAGCCAAAGATAATATCATCAACATATATTTGGCACACAAAAGTTCACCATCATAAGATTTAGTAAAGAGAGTAGGGTCGAGTGAACCGGTGTGAAGCCATTCTTCACAAAGAATTCCTTCAATGTATCATACCACGCCCGAGGGGCTTGCTTGAGGCCATAGAGGGCCTTATTGAGTCTCAAGACTTTGTCGATTCTTTGGATCTTCAAAACCTGGGGTTGAGCAACATATACTTCTTCCTCAAGCTTACCATTGAGGAATGCACTTTTCACATCCATTTGATATAAGGTGATATTGTGATGGTTAGCATAGGCTAGTAATATGCGAATAGACTCAAGTCTAGCAACAGTGCAAAAGTTTCATCGAAATCAATTCCTTCAACTGCGGTAGCCTTGAGCTACTAGTCGTGCCTTATTCCTCACCACAAGACCATTTTCATCTTGCTTGTTGCGATAGATCCACTTTGTGCCAATGATATTATGCTTATGAGGATCTGGACGCTTGACCAGTTCCCGCACATTGTTGAGCTCGAATCGATGTAATTCTTCTTGCATGGCCTGAATCCACTCCGGCTCGTAAATGCTTCATCTACCTTAGTGGGCTCTATGATAGAGACAAAAGCATAGTGCCCACAAAAGTTAGATAAATGTGAAGCTTTTGAGCGTGTGAGAGGACCTGGCGCTTTAATGTCATCGATGATCTTCTCCACTTGCACTTCTTTTGCAACGCGAGGATGAGCTGGTTGTCGCCGAGGAATTTGATCATTTTCCTCAAAGACCATTTTCTTCAAGATTATCTTCAGTGCATCACTCGACGTTCTTCGCAGACAGGATGAATTCTTCAGCAGTTTCTTCAAGAGGAATGACATCCTCCATTGCCTTGAACCTGATAGAATCCTCGTGTGCTGGTTCATCTAACACAGAAGGTAGGTGCTCTTTGCAGCCATTAGTTTCATCGAACCGCACATCTAAAGTGTCAACAATCTTGTGTAGAGTGATGTTGAAGACTCAGAGGTGTGCGTAGTCCTTTCCGTAACCAAGCATAAAACCTTCATGTGCTTTCGTGCAAATTTAGAGTTGTGATGAGGATCTCTAATCCAACATTTAGCAATCAAGACTTTGAAATAACTTACATTAGGTTTCTTGTCGTGAGGAGTTCATAGGCAGTCTTCTTGAAGAATTTGTGAAGATATACTATGTTGATGATGTGGCACGCAGTGTCAATTGCTTCAATCCATAAACGACTAGGCGCTTTGTATTCATCAAGCATAGTGCAGCCATCTCAACAAGAGTTCTGTTCTTGCGCCCACGACGCCATTTTGCCGAGGAGTATAGGAGCAGATAACTCATGAGTAATACCAAGTTCATCAAGATAGTCATCAAGACCGAATTCTTGAACTTAGTTCCATTGTCACTCCCGATGTGCTTGATCTTCACACCAAAGTTAGTTGAAGCCCTCGAGGAAAATCGCTTGAAGACTTCCTGCACTTGATTTTTGTAAGTAACAATGTGTACCCATGTGTAACGAGAGTAATCATCAACAATAACAAAGCCATATAGAGATGCATCATTAACGACAGCTTGAATAATGATTGGGACCAAAGAGGTCCATGTGAAGCAATTCAAGGACGAGTAGTGGTCATGATAGTCTTCACTGGATGCTTGGCCTTGGTCATTTTTCCAGCTTCACAGTTCCGATAAGTGATCCTTGAGGAATTTGACATTCTCAATGCCAATGACATGCTTCTTCTTTGCAAGCGCAGTGCAAATTCCTCATGCCTGCGTGACTAAGTCGCCGATGCCATAGCCAGCCTTCAAGCTTTTGCAAGTAGACACACGGCTGGTTGTGGTCCCGTGGAGAAGTCAACAATATACAAGTCTCCTCTCCTAAAGCCTTCAAGACTTTGGAATTGTCAGCTTCCATAATCACAACACAACGATATTTGCCAAAGATAACAACCATATCAAGATCACAAAGCATTGAGATCGACATGAGGTTGTATCCTAAGGACTCAACAAGCATGACTTTGTCCATGTGCATGTCCTTAGAGATAGCAACCTTACCAAGACCCAATACCGACTTTTGCCTTTGTCAAGAAAGATGATATGCTTCAGATGTGACGGTGATAAGGAGCATCCATCAATAGATTCTTGTCACCAGTCATGTGATTTGTACATCCACTATCGAGAACCCACTCGCTGGCTTTGGGTTGATCATCCCGCAGATGAATTAGTATAACTTACGATCTCATATACTTCATCGCTGAAGAATATGATATCAAGTTCATCGATGAATTTCATCACCAAGATCAACAGATAAGCAAGATGAGGACGTGTGAAATGAAAGTTCATTTCATCATGATTAGCCAAGATCCTTTCGTGCATTTTTGTCGTGCCCCAAAGAAATTCTTCAGACGTTAAGGCACGCCCGAGACCTGACCCTGCAGAAGAGATTAGTTCTTTTCTTCACCACCCACATCTCAAGGGGTGGCAAAGAGTTCATCACTCATGAAAGCACCATACGAGAATGGTGGCATAGAGGCCAAACCATTTCGTTTCACATAAGAGGGGTTAGGTAAGCATATGAATAAGCAGAGAAATTCTTCGAGGACATATGAACATATTGGTTTGAAGAATAATGCACATATTCATAGCCCTTAGCTCTACCCCGCGAAACAGAGTTGTTAGCACGATGATAATCATATGAGGACTTTGATCCTTTTGAGGAATTTGATCCACGTGAGGAATTTGGTCCGTATGAGGACTTGGATCCATATGAAGAATTTGGTCCATATGAAGAATTTGATCTGGGGTTCCTATTCTTCACTGGTGGTGTCATGAGGACATTCACCTGAAGACTTTCAAGGCACTTCTTGGGAACCCAGATTTTCTTCATAGGGGAACCGTTCCTGCAGTTAGTGCCAACATATCTAGCAAATACTTCACCATTCTGATTTTTGAACAGTTTATAGTTGGAGTCAAATGACTCATCAGCAGAATGAGGAAATTCGCATGTAAAGCCAGATAAGTTAGATGGATCAACTGGAGGTCCCTTTGCAGCAACCCATGAGGTTTTGGGATACTGCTCAGGCTTCCAGTATGTTCCATCAGCATTTAGTTTCCTCTCAAAGGCAATACCCTCTTTCCTAGGGTTCCTGTTGAGGATCTGCTTTTTAAGCACATCACAAAGAGTCTGATGCCCTTTGAGGCTTTTGTACATGCCTGTCATGTACAATTCCTTCAGCCCTGCATCGTCAGGGATACTAGCAATGTCCTCGATGAGGAATTAGTGATAGCAGAGGCAGGTGAAGAATTTGTAACAGTTGAAGCATTTGAACATTCAGTGAAGAATTAGCGATTCACGCTCAATGCACTTTAAGCATGGAGGAACAAATTCTTCTTGAGAAGCGCTGATTTGTTGAGCAAGTAATGAATCGCGCCCTTCAAGATCTTCATAACTCACTCTTAGCTTCTCAAGATCTTGCTTTGAAGAAATTCATAAGAAAGTTTCTCATGATCGATAGGAGAGTGTTATGATGACCTTGAAGGCTGTCAAGCCTAGATCAAGTCTCAAGATTTTCAATCAGGGCTTTAGTGCGATCCATTTCTTCACCCAACATATCATCACTTTTGTCTAGCATGTTTTGAACCTTTTCAAAAGCCCTTTGTTGTTTTATAGCAATCTTAGCAAGTTTAGAGTAGCTGGGCTTGAGATCCTCATCAGATTCATTTTCACTAGATTCAGAGGAGGTGAAATTCAGTACCTTGGCACCTTTTGCCATGAAGCAATAGGTGGGAGCGTAGTCATCATCATCCTCATCAGGTTTGTCAATGAGTCAGTTTCTTCAAGATGTTGAAGATGGACTTGCTAACTAAAGCGAGAGCGAAAGCCGACTAGCCACACCAGATTCGGATTCTTCGCACTCCTCCTCTTCCTCATGTTCCTCGATTCAGCTTCAGAGTCCATTTCCTTGCCAATGAATGCCCGAGCTTTTTGGAGCTGCTCTTCTTGTGAGAAGAAGGCTTTGAGGATTTTGATGATGAAGATTTCGATGATTTCTTTTTCTTCTTCGCCATCGTAACTGTAATCCTTGTGTTTCTTCTTCTTTAATTCCTTTTCCCATCGAGGACAATCTTGGATGTAGTGACCAGGTTTCTTGCATTTGTGACAAAGTCTTCTTATAGTCACTAGATGAGGAATCACTGCTTCTTGAGGATTTTCCAAAGCGACCACGCCTTGAGAATTTCTGGAATTTCTTCACGAGCAAAGTGCTAGCTCTCGCCTAATTCTTCAGATCTCCAAGGCTACTACTAGAGTCTTCACACTCAGATTCGACACAGCCTTGGCCTTGGCACGTGTTTTTCCATAGCCGTAACCATAGAGATCTCTTTTCAGAAGTCGAACTCGTGAGTATTTAGCCTTCGAGGATATCGGCAGGATCAAGAGACTTGTAGTCAGCTCGTTCTTGTATCATCATTGACATCTCAAATGAGCTTCAAGCACTACCTAATGGTCATATCATTGAAGGGCATTTATGTCTTATCATGTCGTGCTGCTCCCTAGGCTATAAATAGCCGCCCCCTACAACCACTAGCTGGCTGGCTGCTCCGAGAGAACTTGACACTTGTCATTTGAGAGCAACCCATCCTCTGAGGACTTTGAGCGAAAATCATCGAGTGAGGAAAAACCAGAAAACCCCAAAACCAAACCCCTACAAACCCAAAGTGATTGAGCATCACTGAAGAAATTGATCCTGCGTGGATCCGACGCTTGTTACCTTTGAAGACTGTGCTTCTTCCAGACGGTTAGGCGTCATGGTCTAGAGCATCCAAGAAAAAATTTCCTTAGTATTTCCTCGACCCCCTTTAACAGTACGGTGTTTCCTATGACTCAAGAAAGAGAAAATGAAACTACGAAAACAAAAGTCTTCACGCTTCATGTTCCTCAAACGAATACCAAGTCTTCAAGGTCACACCAATTTCTTCACTTTCAAAGTCTTCAGAAAGTCTTCAGAATATCAAAGTCTTCAGTTGAAGAACTTCATTTTTAGGGGTCGACTTTCTCTGTAAATATTAAACTCCTCATAGACTTATAGACCTGTGTACACTCACAAACGCATTAGTTCCTTAACCTATAAGTCTTCAATACACCAAAATCACTAAGGGGCACTAGATGCACTTACAGCCCTAAGTCCCGCCTCGATCAAAGCAGCCTTCCTAATGACCCAGCGATAGAGCAGGGCAAACCAGCGGATGACGAACAGGATGAGCCGGATAATCAACCCCTTCACGGAGCAATCAACAGTCCGGACACAACACCGGAGCATAAGAACATACACAAAAAACTCATCGCCACTCGCAAGAAGTTTGAAGAAGGCTAAACGGAAGCTCAAAACAGCGTAAGACACGCCGTAATGAAGTGGAGCAAAGTATTCAAGATCTGCAGACAAATATGGCAATGGCCATCAAACTAAGAGCTACCAAGCGCAAGTTGTTGCCGAATTTGACGAGGAAGTCATAGAGCCTTCACGGTCAAAAAATAAAGAGGCCGCCTGGCGGATAGACGCCGATGACGTGCCCAAAGCGACAAGCGGGGCTGCACACAAGCCGAATTATAATCCTTGGAAAATGGACGGCCCAACTAGGTCAATCTACGGGCCAAAAAAGAGGACCCCAGGAACTAACACACCATGAAAAGTGTTCGAAGACAGCGGCACACCCAACATAGGGGCGCCAGACACCCGCTATGTTTTACCGATGAGGTGCAGGATCATGAATTTCCAGCAGGTTCAAACCCATAAACATAGAGGCATACGACGCACAATGCACTTTTGAGTCTGGATAGAAGATTACATACTACACATACACATGGCTAGAGGAGATGATCTCCACGCCATAAAATACCTACCCTCAAGCTCAAAGGGCCAGCTCGGCATTGGCTCAAAAGCCTCCTAAAAAATCTTGTTGGAAGTTGGGAAGAGCTTGAGGACGCGCTAGAGCAAATTTTCAAGGGACTTATGTCCGCTTCTTCGGATGCTGACGATCTGAGTCATATAACCCAACAGCCCGAGAGAGTCACAAGAATTCTAGAACAGGTTCCTTACCAAAAAGAACCAAATAGTCGACTGTCCGGACGCAGAAGCCCTAGCAGCTTTTAAACACAACGTCCGAGACTTAATGGCTCGCCAGACACCTCGCCAAGAGAAGCTAAGAACAATGGCCGCGCTTAACAAGCCTTATGGCGCGCCAGTAGGAGAAGACAGCTGGCTAAGCAAGATGCAGCACCTACGACGAGTACATCGGAGATCGAGATGGAACGGATAATCACGCAGCAGAGAAAGTCCAAATACGGAATAAAGAAAAAGCCCAAAGGGCACGGCGGTCAACGCCGGATTCAAAAGCTCATGGCCAAACAATACAACACGGCCTCTTAAGGAGAACAGAGACGAGCTATCAAATTTAAACAAAATTTTAGATCGGATATGTCAAATCCACATGATTCGGAAGGCCTCGCAAACCATATCAACCAAATTGTTGGGTTTTTAAACAGTCCGCAGACTCAACGCCGACACAAGGGCTCGGCGCGCCAAGCGAGGACGATGATGAACCCCACCAGCAGAGCACCGAAGTCAAAAGACTTTCCCACAAGAAGTCAAAACAGTAAACTCGCTTCACGTGATAGTACGGAAAGCCAACACGGCACTCGCTAAGACAAGTGTCGCACGATCCACCCAAGTGGACCGAGATTGACGTCAAAACCAATCACTTTCGACCATCCGGATTAGTCCGTATATCCTAACGCAGGATAGACTGCCCTGATAGTGGATCCCATAATAGAATGACTGCAATTAACGCAGGTTTTGATGGACGGCGGCAGTGACTTGAACCTGCTATTTCTGGACACAATCCGCAAGTGGGGATAGACCCTACTACAATTCGGCATAGCCGCACTTCCTTCAAAGGAGTGGCGCCAGCCCCTACGCCAGTGCACAGTTTCATTATTACTAGAAGTTGTGTCAGGGTCACCTGACAACTTCCGACGAGAAAAGCTAACCTTTCATGTCGCCCCATTTAAAAGTAGCTATCAAGCATCACTGGGACGGGAAGCTTTCGTCCGCTTCAATGCAATACCACATTACGCTGCCTCTTACGCTTAAAATGCCCGTCCACGTGGCATCATTTCATTAAAAGGTCGCTTGAGACCCCGGACACGGCTGGACGAGTCCAGAATAAATAAGCTAGGGGCTACCTAGCCGCACATCCCTTCACAAGGGTTTGCACATATAAGCCATAATGAGCTAGCATAGGCTCAGCTTTCTTAATCTATATTTCAATTTTTATGCACTTTCTCGCATCGCATTTCTTTTCCAACCAAGTTCTCTCTTTTTACAGATGAACAGCGGCACACCCGTCGAGTGATACGGCACAACGGAGACACAGCGAGACGTAGTAGGGACCCGCTGCAAGGACTCTTTTCGACTAAGACCCCACGTAAACCTTTCACTGTCTCTTGTTGCTATAATCCCCTGGTTTATCATTATAACCAGAGTGGAGATCTGGCTTTTGGCATCGGCCGCGCTGTAAGAATCTGCCCTGCACTGGACACAAGGGGCTTAGGGCTTTGTTTTGCCCGCTATTATAAAGACCGAACACCTTCGGGAGTGTTCGGCGCCTCGAAGTTAGGCCTTATATGCATCAGCTCCAATCATGTCTTTGGTCAAATGTTGGGTTTGCCCAGCTCCCGTGTTTTGCTGCCTTACGCTCAGATCATCGGCTAACGCGGCCGTGGAGAACTATTGCGACAGTGCCCGATTCGGCCGGGCGAGCACCTCAAGAGAGAAAGCCGAAAACTGACCGTCATGATACAGCGAGAGACTGGTCAACCAATCGATCGACCATGGAATGTTTAGGATTCCTCCGCTTTGTGAAGGGCCGCTTCCGCCAGTACATACGCTTCGACCAAGAGCGCTGGTGCTCCTGTGGGCTATGTCGTAGCCCCACCTCGAACTCCATGGCTAAGTGAAAGTGATAAAGCATTATAGTACGGTTGCCTCGCTTGCTACGCTACCACCTCCTTTACAGTGACCGAGACGCCGGATTAAGTGTGAAAACGCGCTATTTTTTTATGTAACACCCCGCACCTTATGCGTGGGGGCTGAAGCCGACGAACGCCATCTTTCAAAGGTTATACACACGTATACATGAACGATCGCATAGGCGATATTCTATTACTTGAACGCACAAGTATAAAAGGCGCTACATCATAAATATCGCTTTTACATCATATAAAGGTTCATTCGAACGTAACATTTTTCGAAAGATCGTGACTCTATTACACGAGCACCACGCAAAGATTTCGCCAAAATAGTGCTCGACGGGTAACCGTTATCATCCGAACCCGGGTGGCAACAGCGGTGGCATCCATCTCGTCCAATGTGTCTTCACACGGTGAGCGCCATCCGCGAACCCTCTATGCAGGCCGACCGCTTATCGCTTTGATATGCGGCACCGCCTCAAGAAATTGCTGCAATAAGCCAAAATAACTCTTCGTGTGGGCCTATCCGCCGGATATGAGTCACTATATCCGCTATAGCAAGCCCGACAACCTATTTAGCTCAGCCCACTCAGCCAAACGGTCGGTCCGCGGAAGTGAACGCCCGGACTATGGAATTGAGACCAAAACAGCTCTTCCGTCTTGTGATCCTTCCGCGAAAATGCACAACGGCATCCGCCAGACTCGCTAAGTCCATATAAGGGTCCTCTCAACCCCACATTGGCCAAGCTGAGCATATTTTGATCCAGAAACCTTGGCGCAGGTAAAAGGCTTGCCAGCTACAATATCTCCGGCCTGGCGCAGCTCTTCCTTCACAGCCCGCATTGCAGAGCGGGCATCCTTGGCTTCGGCGGTGGCCTTCCGCAGGTCTTCTTGCCCCGCTAGGCGCTCTTTCCCAAGAGCCTCATTGCGGTCGGTAGCATCTTTTAACTTCACGGCCATTTCGCTATCTCTTCCTCGCCCGCAGCGGTGTGCGGCCCTTTCGCCGCTAAACCTCGGCCGCCTCAAGGCCGCCAGATTACTCCTTCCGCCTGCTCCTTGGCTCGAGCAAGTTCGCCCAAGGCTCTCCACGGCAGCGGCACTATCTGAATTTCACGACATGTTGTAAGGAAATGGCTTCGCCCTTACCAAGTGACCGCAAGAAACACTTACCTTGCGACTCATCAAGTCGCCTGTTGACCAGCGTGATGTCCGTGATCCGCAGCATCGAGTTGCCGCTTTAGTTCAGCAACTCCATCAGTCCGGCTGGCCCCGGACGACCCGCCACCGCATCGTCACGACGGAATTTAAACTGCGATTTTGATCCTCGACACGCTGTCAATTTCGACAACCTACCGAGTCTCGGGGCTACTATCTATACAGGGCGATTCTATATGCAAACTGTTAAAAGGTGTGTCATTTTACGCACTTCAAACCCCGCCAGCAAACTCCTAACGGTATCAGGTAACCGCCTTCGGCGGACGAAATCCTTTCAATAACCACGCCATCAATGCGCACTGATCTTCCGAGATAGACGCCTTCTCAAGCAGATCCTTCACCGTACACCCGTTGGATGAACTATCCGGCTTTGCCAAACCCGGGCTCCCTCCGTGATTTACACTTCAGGCTCGCTCCGCCCTATCCGACGGGCGCCTCAGACGGAGGCGCCTCGCCTCTATCATCTCCGGACGAAGGTCCCTCAAGACGAAGCTCATCTGCGAAGGACGGAGATCCGAACTACAAGGTAAAAACTTTAGTTATCCTCGTAAGCACAAATAGGGATGTCCCTTATTATAAAACACCTTTCTTTCTACTTACGGCTCGTTGGAGGGCTGACTCATTAAGGGAGATTGTGCGGCCGGGCCTCCCCGGACGCAGGACCTCTAGCTAAGATTTCTTCCCCGCTTAGGGGCTTTTGCCCCCGGTCCCTGAGGCAGTCCTCTTCTCCCCTTGGGGAGGGATTCTCGATCCCCTCTTTCAAGAGCCTCCTTAGGCGAGGCAGTAGCTTCCTTGTTTTCCCTTCGCCTTCCTCTCAAGGCGCAACTCAAGCATCCGGACCAGCACGGATCCGCGCGGTCTCGGAGGGGGCTGGACATCAGATCAATTTTGCTTCCGCTTATCCACCTGTGTAGAAGGAAATTGGTCATAAGGCTAATCATCAAAAGGCAAACAAACGGTATGTCCGGACTCGAACTACTTACTTGAGTATCCGGTGATTGCAGCTTAGTCCAGCATCCTCGGTCAATTCGGACACGCCTCTTGCGATCCAAGAATAATTTGTACATCTCTAGGTGTCAAGCCCATGAAGTGTTGAAGAATCCGTGGACCTCCGGATTGAACTCCCATAGCCGGAGAGGGCGGCGCTTGCAGGCAGGAGACGCCTAATCAGCATAACCTGCATCACCACCACCATATCGATCTCCCTCGCTCGAGATCTTGAACTGCCTTGCAGAGGGGCACGCCCTTTGACGGCCCCAGCTGAGCTCCTTGGTTGACCCACGACATCAACCGTCGTGGAGGTCCCGGCGGAATAAGGGCGGCGGCTTTTGTCTCGGCCCCTCGAACGGTAATATAGAACCACTCTTGCTGCCACAGCCGAGCTCCTCTTGAAGGAGCCAGCGGGCCACGGGCATCGGCCCTGCTACTTATGGCTGCCCCGCCACACTCCGCTGACGCCTCGATCATCTTTGGCGCCACATTAAAGGTCTTCACCACAGGTCAAGTGAGGGTGACGCGGAGGAAGGCTTCGCAGACACGACGATAAATGCGGAAATATGGAGGATGGACTCCGAGCCAAATCGTGGAATTCCAACCCATAATAAAACATGAGCCCTCTCACAAAAGGATCCATCGGGAAGCCTAAACCCGGACGGAGGTGGGATACAAAACGACATACTCGCGGGCTCGGGGTGGGGATGGCCTGCCCTTCGCAGCAACCTGTGCAAAATCTCGTAAAGATGTACTTGGCCTCCCGCAACTTTAGCACGTCCTCCTCCGTGACGGAGGAGGGCATCCACCGCGCCGGAGGTCGGAACCGACATCGTTGGAAGTCCGCAGCGCCGAACTGGAGCTCTAGGTGCCGGAACTTGGAGCCGGAGGGGATTCGATGAAGGATTGAAGAAAAAGAAACGAGCCTTGGTCCCGTTATAAAGAGGGAGAATACCAAGAGCCGCCTCCGTGACCGCTTGGGACTCGCCGATAGAGGGGTGGTATAACGGGCGCGTTGGGTTACCCACGTCCGTATTGATGAGAATCCCGGATTAAGGGGAAACACGATCTCGCTCGACAAGATGTGCTAAGGAAACCGCCGCTAAATGCGCTTGAGGTGGTAAAGTAAAAACAATTCAAGTAATGGCTTGGTAGTGGTGTGACGCCATGCCACGTAAAACGCCGCAGATTGAACTTGTGTATATATTATTATTCTCTACGGTAGAATGTGGAATTTATTTTGCAGAGGCGACACTATCCCGGTGTTCACAATCTTCTATCATTCGAGGAGGAACCCGCTTGCAATGCCAAGCAATATACGCGCGGACTTATCGTCATTGAAGCCTGGTTCAGTGGGGCTACCGAGGAGTCCTGGATTAGGGGGTGTCCAGATAGCCGAACTACCATCATCAGCCGAACTATCATTGGCCGGACTATCATCATCGACCGGACTCCAAGACTATGAAGATACAAGATTGAAGACTTCGTCCCGTGTCCGGATGGGACTTTCCTTGGCGTGGAAGGCAAGCTTGATGATACGGATATGTAGATCTCCTACCATTGTAACCGACTCTATGTAACCCTAGCCCTCTCCGGTGTCTATATAAACCGGATGGCTTTAGTCCGTAGGACTACATCATCAACAACCCTTACAATCATACCATAGGCTAGCTTCTAGGGTTTAGCCTCCTTGATCTCGTGGTAGATCCACTCTTGTAAACATCCACAATATCAATATCAATCGAGCAAGACGTAGGGTTTTACCTCCATCAAGAGGGCCCGAACCTGGGTAAAACATTGTGTCCCTTGTCTCCTGTTACCATCCGCCTAGACGCATAGTTCGGGACCCCCTACCCGAGATCCGCCGGTTTTGACACCGACAAGTGTCATCCCCTATGCCTCAGCCATAGGCTCTATTATGTATGCCATGTTGTGTACCAGACCTGATGTGAACCTTGCCGTTAGTTTTGTAGGAAGGTACCAAAGTGATCCCGGAATGGAACACTGGACAGTGGTAAAGAATATCCTGAAGTACCTGAAAAGGACTAAGGATATGTTTCTCGTTTATGGAGGTGCCGAAGAGCTCGTCGTAAAGGGTTACGTTGATGCTAGCTTTAACATAGATCCGGATGACTCCAAGTCACAAACCGGATACGTGTAGATTTTGAATGGTGGGGCAGTCAGCTGGTGGAGTTGCAAGCAAAGAGTTGTGGCGGGATCTACATGTGAAGCGGAATACATAGCTGCTTCGGAAGTAGCACAGGAAGCAGTCCGGATGAAGGAGTTTATTACTGACCTAGGAGTGATTCCCAATGCATTGGGCCCGATGACTCTCTTCTATGACAACACTGGAGCTATTGCTCTTGCCAAGGAGCCTAGGTTTCACAAGAAGAAAAGGCACATCAAGCGTCGCTTTAACTCCATTCATGAATATATTCAAGATGGAGACATAGATATTTGTAAAGTACATACAGATCTGAATGTCGCAGATCCGTTGACTAAACCTCTTCACGAGCAAAACATGATCAACACTAGAACTCTATGGGTGTTCGATTCATCACAATGTAACTAGATTATTGACTCTAGTGCAAGTGGGAGACTGTTGGAAATATGCCCTAGAGGCAATAATAAAATGGTTATTATTATATTTCCTTGTTCATGATAATTGTCTATTGTTCATGCTATAATTGTATTAACCGGAAACCATAATACATGTGTGAATACATAGACTACAACATGTCCCTAGTGAGCCTCTAGTTGACTAGCTCGTTGATCAATAGATGGTTGTGGTTTCCTGAGCATGTACATTGGATGTCGTTGATAACCGGATCACATCATTAGGAGAATGATGTGGTGGACAAGACCCAATCCTAAGCATAGCACAAGACCGTGTAGTTCGTTTGCTGGAGCTTTTCTAATGTCAAGTATCATTTCCTTAGACCATGAGATTGTGCAACTCCCGGATGTCGTAGGAATGCTTTGGGTGTATCAAACGTCACAACATAACTGGGTGACTATAAAGGTGCACTACAGGTGTCTCCGAAAGTATCTGCTGGGTTGGTACGAATCGAGACTGAGATTTGTCACTTCGTATGACGGAGAGGTATCTCTGGGACCACTCGGTAATGCATCATCATAATGAGATCAATGTGACTAAGGAGTTAGCCGCGGGATCATGTGTTACGGAACGAGTAAAGAGACTTGCCGGTAACAAGATTGAACAAGATATAGGGATACCGACGATCGAATCTCGGGCAAGTAATATACCGATGAACAAAGGGAATTGTATACATGATTGGTTGAATCCCCGACATCGTGGTTCATCCGATGATATCATCATGGAACATGTGGGAACCAACATGGGTATCCAGATCCTGCTGTTGGTTATTGGCCGGAGAGATGTCTTGGTCATGTCTACATGGTTCCCGAACCCGTACGGTCTACACACTTAAGGTTCGGTGACACTAGAGTTGTTATGGGAAATTGTATGTGGTTACCGAAAGTTGTTCGGAGTCCCGGATGAGATCCCGGACGTCACGAGGAGTTTCGGAATGGTCCGGAGGTGAAGATTTATATATGGGAAGTCCAGTTTTAGTCGCCGGAATAGTTTCGGGGGTTATCGGTATTGTACCATGACTAACAAAAGGTGTCCGAGGATCCACCAGGCGGGGCCACCTGCTCTGGAGGACTTAGTGGGCTGAATACAGGTGGGGACCAGCCCCTTAGTGGGCTGGTGCACCCCGCAAGTGTTGGGGAACGTTGTAATTTCAAAAAAATTCCTACGCACTCGCAAGATCATGGTGATGCATAGCAACGAGAGGGGAGAGTATTGTCCACGCACTGTGAGACCAAAGCGAAGCGCTAACACAACACGGTTGATGTAGTCGATGTCTTCACGATCCGACCGATCAAGTACCGAACACACGACACCTCCGAGTTCAAGACACGCTCAGCCCGATGACGCCCTCAAACTCCGATCCAGCCGAGTGTTGAGGGAGAGTTTCGACAGCATGACGACGTGGTGATGATGATGATATTCTACCTACGCAGGGCTTCGCCTAAGCACCGCTACAGTATTACCGAGGTGGACTATGGTGGAGGGGGGCACCACACACGGCTAAAATATCAACTGATCAATTGTTGTGTCTTTGGGGTGCCCCTGCCCCCGTATATAAAGGAGCAAGGGGGGGGAGAGGCGGCCGGCCAGGAGAGGGGTGCGCCAGGAGGAGTCCTACTCCCACCGGGAGTAGGACTCCCTCCCTTCCTTGTTGGATTAGGAGAAGGGGGGAAAGAGGAGGAGGAGAAGAAGGAAATGGGGCGCCTCCCCCCCTCCATGTCCAATTCAGACTAGAGGGGGAGGGGCACGCGGCCTGCCTTGGCCGCCCCTCCTCTTGTCCACTAAGGCCCATATAGGCCCATTAATCCCCCCCGGGGCGGGTTCCGGTATCCCCCCGGTACTCCGGTATATATCCGATAACCCCCGGAACCATTCTGGTGTTCGAATATAGTTGTCCAATATATCAATCTTCATGTCTCGACCATTTTGAGACTCCTCGTTATGTCCGTGATCACATCCGGGACTCCGAACAACCTTCGGTACATCAAAACATATAAACTCATAATATAACTATCATCGGAACTTTAAGCATGCGGACCCTACGGGTTCGAGAACTATGTAGACATGACCGAGACACGTCTCCGGTTAATAACCAATAGCGGAACATGGATGCTCATATTGGCTCCCACATATTCTACGAAGATCTTTATCGGTCAGACCGCATAACAACATACGTTGTTCCCTTTGTCATCGTCGGTATCTCAATACCTAGTTCAATGTCATTACCAACATGTCTCTTTACTCGTTCTGTAATACATCATCCTGCAACTAACTCATTAGTTGCAATGCTTGCAAGGCTTAAGTGATGTGCATTACCGAGTGGGCCCAGAGATACCTCTCCGACAATCGGAGTGACAAATCCTAATCTCGAAATACGCCAACTCAACAAGTACCTTCGGAGACACCTGTAGAGCACCTTTATAATCACCCAGTTACGTTGTAACGTTTGGTAGCACACAAAGTGTGCCTCCGGTAAATGGGAGTTGCATAATCTCATAGTCATAGGAACATGTATAAGTCATGAAGAAAGCAATAGCAGGATACTAAACGATCGTGTGCTAAGCTAACGGAATGGGTCAAGTCAATCACATCATTCTCCTAATGATGTGATCCCGTTAATCAAATGACAAATCATGTCAATGGCTATGAAACATAACCATCTTTGATCAACGAGCTAGTCAAGTAGAGGCATACTAGTGACACTCTGTTTTGTCAATCTATTCACACAAGTATTATGTTTCCGGTTAATACAATTCTAGAATGAATAATAAACATTTATCATGATATAAGGAAATAAATAATAACTTTATTATTGCCTCTAGGGCATATTTCCTTCAGCCTCCCACTTGCACTAGAGTCAATAATCTAGATTACATCAGAATGATTCTAACACCCATGGAGCCTTGGTGCTGATCATGTTTTGCTCGTGGAAGAGGCTTAGTCAACGGGTCTGCAACATTCAGATCCATATGTATCTTGCAAATTTCTATATCTCCCACCTGGACTAAATCTCGGATGGAATTGAAGCGTCTCTTGATGTGGTTGGTTCTGTTGTGAAATCTGGATTCCTTCGCCAAGGCAATATCACCAGTATTGTCACAAAAGATTTTCATTGGACCCGATGCACTAGGTATGACACCTAGATCGGATATGAACTCGTTCATCCAGACTCCTTCATTGTCTGCTTCTGAAGCAGCTATGTACTCCGCTTCACACGTAGATCCCGCCACGACGCTTTGTTTAGAACTGCACCAACTGACAGCTCCACCGTTCAATGTAAACACGTATCCGGTTTGCGATTTAGAATCTCCGGATCAGTGTCAAAGCTTGCATCAACGTAACCATTTACGATGAGCACTTTTTCACCTCCATAAATAAGAAACATATCCTTAGTCCTTTTCAGGTATTTCAGGATGTTCTTGACCGCTGTCCAGTGATCCACTCCTGGATTACTTTGGTACCTCCCTGCTAAACTTATAGCAAGGCACACATCAGGTCTGGTACACAACATTGCATACATGATAGAGCCTATGGCTGACGCATAGGGAACATCTTTCGTCTTCTCTCTATCTTCTGCAGTTGTCGGGCATTTATTCTTACTCAACTTCACACCTTGTAACACAGGCAAGAACCCTTTCTTTGCTTGATCCATTTTGAACTTCTTCAAAACTTTGTCAAGGTATGTGCTTTGTGAAAGTCCAATTAAGCGTCTTGATCTATCTCTATAGATCTTGATGCCCAATATATAAGTAGCTTCACCGAGGTCTTTCATCGAAAAACTCTTATTCAAGTATCCCTTTATGCTATCCAGAAATTCTATATCATTTCCAATCAGAAATATGTCATCCACATATAATATCAGAAATGCTACAGAGCTCCCACTCACTTGTAAATACAGGCTTCTCCAAAAGTCTGTATAAAACCAAATGCTTTGATCACACTATCAAAGCGTTTATTCCAACTCCGAGAGGCTTGCACCAGCCCATAAATGGATCGCTGGAGCTTGCACACTTTGTTAGCTTCCTTTGGATCGATAAAACCTTCCGGTTGCATCGTATACAACTCTTCTTCCAGAAATCCATTCAGGAATGCAGTTTTTACATCCATTTGCCGTATTTCATAATCATAAAATGCGGCAATTGCTAACATGATTCGGACAAACTTAAGCATCTCTACGTGTGAGAAGGTCTCATCCTAGTCAATCCCTTGAACTTGTCGAAAACCTTTCGCAACAAGTCAAGCTTTATAGACAGTAACATTACCGTCAGCGTCAGTCTTCTTCTTGAAGATCCATTTATTCTCAATGGCTTGCCAATCATCGGGCAAGTCAACTAAAGTCCACACTTTGTTCTCATACATGGATCCCATCTCAGATTTCATGGCCTCAAGCCATTTTGCGGAATCTGGGCTCACCATTGCTTCTTCATAGTTCGTAGGTTCGTCATGGTCTAGCAACATAACTTCCAGAACAGGATTACCATACCACTCTGGTGCGGATCTTACTCTGGTTGACCTACGAGGTTCAGTAACAACTTGATCTGAAGTTTCAGGATCATCATCATTAACTTCCTCACTAATTGGTGTAGGTGTCACAGAAACCGGTTTGTGTGATGAACTACTTTCCAATAAGGGATCAGGTATAGTTACCTCATCAAGTTCTACTTTCCTCCCACTCACTTCTTTCGAGAGAAACTCCTTCCCTAGAAAGATTCCAAATTTAGCAACAAAAGTCTTGCCTTCGGATCTATGATAGAAGGTGTACCCAATAGTCTCTTTTGGGTATCCTATGAAGACACATTTTCCGATTTGGGTTTGAGCTTATCAGTTTGAAGCTTTTTCACATAAGAATCACAGCCCCAAACTTTAAGAAATGACAACTTTGGTTTCTTGCCAAACCACAGTTCATAAGGCGTCGCCTCAATGGATTTCGATGGTGTCCTATTTAACGTGAATGCAGCCGTCTCTAAAGCATAACCCCAAAATGATAGCGGTAAATCAGTAAGAGACACCATAGATCGCACCATATCTAATAAAGTGCGGTTACAACGTTCGGACACACCATTACGCTATGGTGTTCCGGGTGGCGTGAGTTGCGAAACTATTCCGCATTGTTTCAAATGAAGACCAAACTCGTAACTCAAATATTCTCCTCCACGATCAGATCATAGAAACTTTATTTTCTTGTTACGATGATTTACAACTTCACTCCGAAATTCTTTGAACTTTTCAAATGTTTCAGGCTTATGTTTCATTAAGTAGATATACCCATATCTGCTCAAATCATCTATGAAGGTGAAAAAATAATGATATCCGCCTCGAGCCTCAATATTCATCGGACCACATACATCTGTATGTATGATTTCCAACAAATCTGTTGCTCGCTCCATAGTTCCGGAGGACGGCATTTTAGTCATCTTGCCCATGAGACACGGTTCGCAAGTACCAAGTGATTCATAATCAAGTGGTTCCAAAAGTCCATCAGTATGGAGTTTCTTCATGCGCTTTACACCGATATGACCTAAACGGCAGTGCCACAAATAAGTTGCACTATCATTATCAACTCTGCATCTTTTGGCTTCAATATTATGAATATGTGTATCACTACTATCGAGATTCAACAAAAATAGACCACTCTTCAAGGGTGTGCATGACCATAAAAGATATTACTCATATAAATAGAACAACCATTATTCTCTGATTTAAATGAATAACCGTCTCGCATCAAACAAGATCCAGATATAATGTTCATGCTCAACGCTGGCACCAAATAACAATTATTCAGGTCTAAAACTAATCCCGAAGGTAGATGTGGAGGTAGTGTTGGAAATATGCCCTAGAGGCAATAATAAATTAGTTATTATTATTATATT
>JAHIAM010003756.1:0-25921 GCA_021605205.1 Aegilops longissima
AAAGGAGAGGGAGAATTTGGATCGCATGTTAGAGGATCACAGAAAGGCGCTGTACCCGGATGCGATGATGGTCTGAAAAAGCTGGGCTGCACAATGGATTTGCTGAAATGGAAGGCAGAGGCAGGTGTAGCTGACTCGGCATTTGAAAACTTGCTGAAAATGTTGAAGAATATGTTTCAAAGGATAACGAGTTGCCCTTGAGACGTCTGAAGCAAAGAAGGTTGTCGCCCTCTAGGTTTAGAGGTTCGAAGATACATGCATGCATCAACGATGCATCCTCTACCGCGTGAATACGAGAATTTGAATGAATGCCCGGTATGCCTGCATTGCGTTATAAGATCGAGTCGATGACCACGGTGACGATGTTGAGGGCCGAAACCAGGAAGAGGGTTCCCGCCAAGGTGATGTGGTATGCTCCTATAATACCACGGTTGAAACGTCTGTTCATGAACAAAAAGCATGCCAAGTTGTTGCGATGGCACAAAGAGAAACGTAAGTCGGACGGGAGTTGAGACACACCGCAGATGGAACGCAATGGAGAAAGATCGACGAGATGGTTCACAGATTTTGCAGCTGACGCAAAGGAACATAAGATTTGCTCTAAGCACGGATGGCATGAATCCTTTTGGCGAGCGAGCTCCAGCCATAGCACCTGGCCCGTGACTCTATGCATCTACAACCTTCCTCCTTGGTTGTGCATGAAGCGGAAGTTCATTATGATGCCGTGCTCATCCAAGGTCCAAGCAACCCGCAACGACATCGATGTGTACCTAAGGCCATTAGTTGATGAACTTTACAGCTGTGGGGTGGTGTCCGTGTGGGATGAGCACAAACAAGAGGAATTTGACCTCGAGCGTTGCTTTTCGTAACCATCAACGATTGGCCTGCTCTTAGTAACCTTCGGGACTGTCAAATAAGGGATACAATGCATGCACGCACTGCTTACATGAGACTGAAAGTGTACATTTGCCAAATTGTAAGAAGAACGTGTACCTTGGGCATCGTCGATTTCTTCGAAAACTCATCCAAGAAGAAAGAAAGGCAAGCATTACAACGGCAAGGCAGATCACCGGCGAAGCTCGCGGAACGACCGGTGCTGAGGTATTTGATATGGTCAAGGATTTGAAAGTCATCTTTGGAAAGGGTCTGGCGGACAATCAGTTCGAAGGGAGCTGACGGGCACGCAGCCATGTGGAAGAAGAAATCTATATTCTGGGAGCTAGAATATTGGAAAATCCTAGAAGTCCGCTCTGCAATCGACGTGATGCACGTTACGAAGAATATTTGCGTGAACCTCCTAAGCTTCTTGGGCGTGTATGGGAAGACAAATGATACAAAGGAAGCACGGCAGGACCAGCAACGCGTTTGAAAGACCCGATGACCGCATCCGGAATGGTTTCAAGGTCGTGCCAGCTACGCTCTGACCAAAGAAGAGAAGGTCATCTTTTTTGAATGCCTGAGCAGTATGAAGGTCCCGTCTGGATTCTCGTCCAATATAAAGGGAATAATAAACATGGCGGAGAAAAAGTTCCAAAACCTGAAGTCTCACGACGCCACGTGATTATGACGCAATTGCTTCCGATTGCTTTGAGGGGCTCCTGCGGAAAATGTTCGATTAGCCATTGTGAAGCTATGTGCATTCCTCAATGCAATCTCTCGAAGGTAATCAATCCAGAAGTTCTACCACGGTTACTGAACGATGTGATCCAATGTCTTGTCAGTTTCGAGTTGGTGTTCCGCCATCCTTCTTCAATATTATGACGCACCTCCTGGTTCACCTAGTCGAAGAGATTTCCGTTCTCGGTCCTGTATTTCTACACAATATGTTCCCCTCGAGAGGTTCATGGGAGTATTAAAGAAATATGTTCAGAATCGTGCTAGGCCAGAAGGAAGCATCGCCAAGGGCTATGGAAATGAGGAGGTAATTGAGTTTTGTGTTGACTTTGTTCCTGACCTTAAGCCGATTGGTCTTCCTCGATCATGCACGAGGGGAGACTAAGTGGAAAAGGCACGATCGGAAGGAAATCAACGATATGTATGGACGGCCATTTCTCGATCAAGCACACCACCTTGTGCTGACCAATTCCAGCTTGGTGGCTCCGTACTTTGAGAAACACAAGAATATTTTACGCTCGGACAACCCGGGGAAGCCTGAATCCTGGATTAGGAAGGCCCACATGGAGACTTTCGGCAGTTGGTTGAGAAAACATTTAATGAATGACAATGATGTTGTAGATCAGCTGTACATGTTGGCCAAGACACCATCTTCGACTATAACGACTTTCCAAGGGTACGAGATAAATGGGAATACATTTTACACGATCGCCCAAGATAAAAAGAGCACCAACCAAAACAGTGGTGTCGCTTTGATGCAGCAACCGAGAATGGGCAAAAGGTCACATATTATGGTTACATAGAGGAGATATGGGAACTTGACTATGGACCCTCCTTTAAGGTCCCTTTGTTCCGTGCAAATGGTTCAAGCTAACAGGAGGTGGGGTAAAGGTGGACCAGCAATACGGAATGACAATGGTGGATTTCAACAATCTTGGTTACCTTGACGAACCATTCGTCCTAGCGAAAGATGTCGCTCAGGTTTTCTATGTGAAGGACATGAGTAGCAAACCGAGGAAACGGAAAGATAAGAAAACGATCAGTACATCATGCGATGATCCAAAGCGCCACATTGTTCTTTCAGGAAAAAGAAACATCGTGGGAGTGGAGGACAAGACAGACATGTCAGAAGATTATAATATGTTTGCTGAAATTCCGCCCTTCAAAGTGAACACCGACCCAAGCATTAAGTTAAATGATGAGGATGCTCCATGGATACGCACAATCGTAAGCAAGCAGGGACACAAGGGAAGAATTGATGTGTAATAATTTATTGTACCAAACTTTGTTGAATGGATCATGTGAATTATATTACCCGTGATGTGTTTGGTGTCCATTTTGAATGATTCGAGATACCACTGATGATACATGAAATTTGGAGTGATTTAGTCATACTCCTGCCTAGGCGTATAATATGCATACTAGTAGTCTTCATAGCCGCCGTCGTCGTTGTCTTGGTAGTCGTCGCCTTCTAAGTTGCCGCCGTAAATGCCGCCGCTCGTTGTCGTCGCTGCCGTCGTCATTGCTCGTCGGGCGGCGCTCGTGGCTCGAATCGAGGGTAGCGCAGGCGGGGATATCGCCGCCGTGATGTAGTCCATGACGCTCTGCAGAGTCCGCCATACCGCCATAGCCGACGGCCGCCTCGTGGAAGTTCCGAGGAGGCGACCGTCCTCCTCATACGGCGGCGCCCTCTCACGCCGATTGATGAAGAAGGCGTCCCAAGTATGCTGGTTATCGGGATGCAGCGGGATTCATCCGCTGCTCCGCGTGAGGTCGAGGTAGTAGTGGTTCGTGATGGCCGCCCTGCAGCAGTACCGAGGGACGGAGGGACTGCACGCCCAGGCGCAAGGCTCCAGCCGGTGGGGACGCTTGTAGCCCGTGGACAAGGGTAGTTCGAGGCGCAAAGCTCCTCCACCTGCTGGTAGGTTAGAGTGGGTGCGGTGGAAGCCATGAGAGAGTGATGAGAGATTGTAGAGATGTGATAATGCTGGCCAAGCCGGGCTACATATATGTAGTGAGAAATGGCGGGAAAAATGGGAGCGGGAAGACAGGAGGCGGGAAGAAAGTGGCGGAAGAAAGAGGCGGGAAGACAGGGAAGAAATGGCGGAAAACCCTAAACCTCAAGTGCCTTTAGTGCAGAAAACAAAACAAAAAACTGGAAAAAATAGTGCCGCCTAAGTATTTTGTTGTAAGTAGAAACAAAATAAAATAAATAAAGCAACAAAGAAAACAAAAAAGTGTTTTCAAATTTGAAAACTAATGGCACTAACAGAAAGTTTATAATTTTCTAAAACTAAAAGCAAAAAGAATTAAAAATAAAGCAAAAAACAACAAAAATAAATAATAATGCAGAAAACAAAACAAAAAACTGGAAAAAATAGTGTCACTAAGTATTTTGTTGTAAGTAGAAACAAAATAAGATAAATAAAGCAACAAAGAAAACAAAAAAGTGTTTTCAAATTTGAAAACTAATGGCACTAACAGAAAGTTTATAATTTTATAAAACTAAAAGCAAAAAGAATTAAAAAATAAAGCAAAAAACAACAAAAATAAATAATAATGCAGAAAACAAAACAAAAAACTGGAAAAAATAGTGCCGCCTAAGTATTTTGTTGTAAGTAGAAACAAAATAAAATAAATAAAGCAACAAAGAAAACAAAAAAGTGTTTTCAAATTTGAAAACTAATGGCACTAACAGAAAGTTTATAATTTTTCTAAAACTAAAAGCAAAAAGAATTAAAAATAAAGCAAAAAACAACAAAAATAAATAATAATGCAGAAAACAAAACAAAAAACTGGAAAAAATAGTGCCGCCTCTGGACCCCCACGGCCTGAATACGACTAGAAACCCTACATGGGCTGTGATTCAGGCCCCAGGAGGCCAAGTAGGCCCACAGCACATAGCTAGTGACAGATTAGGCCGAAGCTGCACAGTTGAGAGGAGCTCGAGAGGGTGGCGCAGCAGCGCTATAAACCACTCTCGAGCTCTCTCAACTAGCGAGTGGGACTAAACTTTTAGGCGGGCAGCACAAGGCCTTTAGTCATGGTCGCCAGACCAGCCGCGACTAAAGGTGCCCTTTAGTCATGGTCGCCTGCCCAACCGCGACTAAAGGTGGGGGCGGGACCATAAAAAATCGCCAAAACCCCTTTAGTCGCGGTTGGGCAGGCAACCGCGACTAAAGGGTACCTTAATCATGGTCGTCGCCGCCAACCGCGACTAAAGGGGGCTATAAATACAAGGTCTCGTCGCCGATCGCTGGTCTCGTCTTCTCCGATTCTCGACGCCGCCGCCGTCTCTGCGCGCCCGGCGCCGCCGCCGTCGCCCTCGCCCTCGACGCCGCCCGCGTCGCCCGCCCTCGCAGATTGCCGACCGGCCTCCCCGCCCTCCTCGTCGCCGCCTCCCTCCTCGTCTGCTCGCCTCCCTCCTCGTCTCACGCTCACTTGCTGAGCAGCCGTGGTGTGAACCAGCGAGGCGCTCCGATTCGTCCCCAGCAGCGCTGCGTCTCGGGGCGGCGGCCCGTCTGCCGCGGGCTCCTCCTCCTCCTCGCTCAAGGCTTCATGAGGGATGGGGCCTCCTCGTCTGCGCCCATCGCCGCCCCCGCCAAACCCTAGCAGCGCCAAAAAAGTTCATCAAATTTGAAAAAAAAAATCACGAAATTTGAAACAAAAACAAAAACAAAAAAAGGAAAAACAAAAAACAACAGAACCGGCCAAAGAAAAACAAAAAGGAAAAATGAAGAAGAAGAAAGAAGAAGAAAGAAGAAAGAAAGGAAAAGGAAGAAGAAGAAAGAAAGAAAAAGGAAAAGGAAGAAGAAGAAAGAAAAGAAAAGGAAAAGGAAGAAGAAGAAGAAGAAGAAAGGAAAAGGAAGAAGAAGAAAGAAAAGAAAAGGAAAAGGAAGAAGAAGAAAGAAGAAGAAAGAAGAAGAAAGGAAAAGGAAGAAGAAGAAAGAAAAGAAAAGGAAAAGGAAGAAGAAGAAAGAAGAAGAAAGAAGAAGAAAGGAAAAGGAAGAAGAAGAAAGAAAAGAAAAGGAAAAGGAAGAAGAAGAAAAAAGAAAAAGGAAAAAGGAATTTTTTTTCTTTTTTTTGTTCTTTTTTATTTTAACTAGTTTTAGTTTAACAAGAACGGTAAATAACTTAAAACCCTAAACCCCAAAAACAAAAAACAACAGAAAACCGGTCAAAGAAAAACAAAAAGGAAAAAGGAAGAAGAAGAAAGAAGAAGAAAGAAGAAGAAAGGAAAAAGGAAGAAGAAGAAAGAAAAAGAAAAAGGAAAAAGGAAGAAGAAGAAAAAGAAAAAGGGAAAAGGAATTTTTTTCTTTTTTTTTGTTCTTTTTAATTTTAACTAGTTTTAGTTTAACAAAAACGGTAAACAACTTAAAACCCTAAACCCCAAAAACAAAAAACAACAGAAAACCGGCCAAAGAAAACCGGCCAACTTAAAACCCTAAACCCTAAACCCCGCCCCGTCTTGCGCTCTACCACGACACCTCTCCCACCCCTTCCTCGCCTCCTTTTGCCACCGCCTTTCGCCACCGCCACCGCCACCGCCCCTTCTTCACTTAATTAATTTGTTTTTACTACATGTTTTCAGGATCGACATAATGTCGGACGATAGAGCTGACCGATTATGGACAACTATGATCCGGACGGTGAAGCACATATGTTCGGCATCATAAACGGCGATATTCAATATGTGCCGACCGGAGAAGAAGAAGATGATATCTCTTCTTATCTGAACCTTGACGGTGAAGATGAAGGGCGCCGTCAGCAAGATGATGCCGAAGAAACGTCGATAAACGACGATCTTCAAATGGAAGTAGCAACCACCTCTCCGCCGAGGTATATATATACATTGAGCCTCGGTGATACAAACTAACTGATTTGAATAAATATGTGTGTACTAACGCGCGCGACTCTCTTTCTTATTTTAGCCCTCGGCCGGATCGTCAAAACAATCGAGTACGTCGTCAAAGCGTGGCGCAACCAGGACGATGAAACCAGGAGAAACATGCACCATCCAGGTTGTCGACTTTGCAACCGCGAGCGGCTGGAGCCCGCAAGAACGCCACCAAGTTTATCAGCCAATGCGGAGCCATTGTTAGAGACAACGCCTCGATCACCGTCCAGAGTGGAATGAGCCAAAGAAGGCACGAATTGATGGTTTCACTTTTGTCGATAAGAGAACAAAAAAGATTGCTTGACGAAGCTTATGGAACATTTCGTTCTACCTCCGAATACAACAAATTCGATGAGGAGGGTAACAAGATTGAGGAAAACAAGGAGAGGAGGAGGAAAGTCAAACAGTTCGCTCTTCATAAGATGGCCGACGATTCGGAAATTCAAGCAAAATCTAGCCCGTGACTTTGTCAAGCAGAACAAGACTCGGATTTCGAGTAGGACAATATGAGAAACTGAAAGATGATTGGCCAGAATTTGTGAAGCAAAAGAAATCGGAGCAGTTCCTTCAAATATCGAAACAAAATAAGGAAAATGCGGCTAAGAAGGAGTACAATCATGTTATGGGGCCGGAGGGTATCGCATTTGGGTGCCTAGGTTCGAGAAGATGGAGAACGAGCTGAGGCGCGAGAATCCGTCCAGTACGGAGGATGGGACCCAAGGGCCAAAAGCTGGTGGTACGGGCATGGGGAACGCTCAACCCGGAGGCGGGGAGTGTGTTTACCAGGCAAATTAATTAAACCCACCCAAGCCCTTATTGACGCAATGAAGGCTGCTCAAGAGGGAAGATCAAGTTCAACAGAGAGAACGACGCAGCTGACAAAGCCCTCGGGAATCCTGAACACGGAGGGCGTGACGAGGCATGGGGCACATTCCGTGGAAAATAGGGTTCCCCGAGCGATGACCCGTCTGATTCTGAAGCCGTAAGAGAAAGATGGATCGGGAAGCAGATGTTGTGGGGCGGTTGGCATCGGAAATGGAAGTGATGAAGAAAACCATGAGTGTACTAGTAGCCGAAAGAGATTCAGCTCGGGTGCAGCATGAAGATCATCCAGCGGATCTCGGAAGCCAGCAGCGTAGAAGCAGCGTGGCTTCCACGGAGGCCCCACCGGCTGGTGTAGATGCACCGACGATCGAAATTACTGCACCGGAGCCTCTGGTGGTCGAAATTACTGCACCGGAGCCTCCTCGCTACCCCGTGGACGATATAAAGGAGATGAAAGAATGTCATCTGTATTATCCTATGGGGAACATATCCATGAAGGTAGCCATCGGCAGTGCTTTACCATGTTTACCTGGAGCACTCCACCACAACAACCCCATTAAAGATGGCTATGCTCGTGTCACGGTGGAGGACATAGTCAAAGGGTTTGAGGACCTGAGATTGAAATTGCTACACCTGAAGGGGAGAAAAGACTTGAAGATGTCAAGCGCCATTACATTCTATGGCAAAAGAAGTTTATCAAGTTTCAGCGAGGCGCCAAGGACAACAAGTCCACCCCTCTACGGTGGTGGTGGTGGCGGTGGGGGTGGTGGTGGTGGTGGTGGTGGTGGCGGTTCACCTACACCTCCGTCACATCAGCCGACGCCGCCCCCCAGTCCACAACGTCCGGCGGGTGATCATCCGCCGCCCCAGTCCTCGTCCGGCGGGTGATGAGGCCGCCCCAATCCACCTATGGCAAAGAAGCGTAGAAGTCCTGAGTATTAACCGGACCCTTATGTACCTAAGACCACAAAGGTACCGGAGCCATCATCAAGCCTCTCCCACAAGGCCTTGGGAGCGTAGTGCCGAGGAAGTCGACGCGGGCGCGACCGCTGATTTGGAGAAATGGAAGGCGGACTGCAAGAAGAAAAGAGAGCCCGAGCCCAAGCCGGTATATTCGATCAGCAAAGAAGTGGGCTAAGTCATTTTGAGCACACCGTCCCAAGCCATGAAGAATCTCCCTAATGACTATGCACGTGAACTTAAAAGCAGGCACTCATGTTCAAGGAGAACAAAGAGCGGAGAAGGCGAAAGTATAAAAGCGGAAACAAGTTGCCCAGCTCGGGAACAAAGTAAACAATCGATTGCCCCGCTTATAGTGGAATCCTTCTGTCCGGATGCCCCGAGATCATACAAGCTGCGGCAGCTGAGGATTGACTGTAACGAGTGCGGAGAACAAGCGGCCAACTTAGGTATTACTCTTCGTGAACTGTTAGGCCTTGATGAGTTGCCGAGAGAAGGAGGTAGTAATTACATATGTCAAGAATGGGCCTCTCGTCGAGCCTGCGCGAGAAAAGGATCTACGACCAAATGAAACGTCTGCTGAATTGGTACAAGGGTTACATAAAATTAAAACGCCAAAGATTATATTTATGCGGAAGTTAGACATGAGCATCACTTCAAACATTACTATGTACAAGTTGAACTGAGTGAATTGTTCCAGCTTTTCAATCTGCGCGAGCTCGACAAATCTATCATCGGTTGCTACATTCGTAAGTGATTTATTAATTTCTACCCCATCTCGTTCATATTGCCTGCACTATATATATGTCCTAACTATATTGTTGTGTCCTCTATTATACATGCAGAATGAAGAAAAGGAATGCAGAGTAAGGAACATCCATGATGTTGGGTTCATTGACCCACACATCGTTAATGATGTTGTGTTGGAGCATTACCCGACGACGTGGAGGCAGACCTGTGGCAGTTTCTTACAAAGCAGGAACTCAAAAGTGATATTCTATTTCCTTACCATTTTGGGTGAGTGTTTCTGTCTTGAGCACATTCTCTTTGTTTACTCCATGCATGGTATGTGGCGGCTAATCGATGAGTTATGCATGACGTCTGTGCATGTATCGTGTCCGCAGGTTCCACTGGATTCTGCTAGTAATTAAAGTGAACACCTCAGAATGTCTCGTCCACGACTCTCTGGATAAGGATCCAAAGCTTTGGGCCGACATCAGAAAAATGCTGCGAAGTAATTATTTTCATTCATTTGCGCTCTATATCGATCGGCCTATTTCGTTCATTTCCTAATATCAAGTAACTAATAACTCTCTTGTCCATTTAATTTTCTTTGCCTCGTAGGGTTTGGAGACGGTTCGTAGATACAAAGGTCGGTGAATTCAAAAAGAGCTAGAATTCAAAAGGGTAAAGACTAAGACTGGGATATTCAGCCACCGTTGACCAATCTATGTGCATACTTTGTGCGTGAGATGATCCGAGATACACCTCTGAGCGGGTTGATCCGAGTGATACCAATGCTCAGAGGAATAACCTCCGTGGACGCTTAGTCCAGAAGCTCGCTCCGACCACTTCAAGAGGAACTAGCTGGATGGTTCTGCAGGAAGTCCTCCATCCTAAAGGAGAACACTATCAGGAGGACGAAGAACTTTATATGGATTAAATCATGTATGGAAACTTGTTCAAAATTGTATATGGTCATCCGATGATATTGAATATATATTGTATATTCCTCTTGAATTTTTTTGGTTCTAATTTCAAATTTATTTGAAATTGTACATTCATATGCATGTATGTAGTACCGTAGAATATATGAAACTCCTTCAAAATTAAAATAAAGCACAAAAGAAATAAAACAAAACAAATTAAACAGAAAACAGGTTTAGGGGGGCTAAAACCCTAAACCTGCGGGCGGCCTTTAGTCGCGGTTGGCGAAGAACGCGACTAAAGGTCCTCCGCCTCGACAACGCCTGGCGCCCACGGGACGGGCCTTTAGTCGCGGTTCGTAAGCAGCCGCGACTAAAGGTGGCGGGCTTTAGTCGCGCTTTGCTGGTCGCGGTTGCGCAGCCGCGACTAATGGCCGTTGCGAACCGCGACCGAAGGCTATTTTTCCACCAGTGGCTATTTGGTTCTCCTATACATCGACGAACGTCTCCGGACAGCGTCCGGATGTGCCCGCTTTAAACCCTCATTATATCTGTGCACGTATGTATGGCCCTGAAATTCTCCGTTCTCAATAGATGTATCTCGTTCGCAGGGATAGATCAAGGGACTACCATCTATTTGGCACAAAGTCTGTTTTAATAAGACAAAAATGCATATGTTTGGTCGAGGATGGACATGGAGAATGAAAAGAGAACAAAAAAAATGAGATAAAGTGGTCTGCGATGGGCCGCGTTTGACGTGATGGACTGTCCGAACACGTGCGAAGACCCGAAGTAGATGCCATATAAGGATAATCGGGGGTCTAGTTGGGTAGATTTTTTCCTTCTCTCTCTTGTATGGACACTATCCGGGTTGTCCCAGACATATAGGGACAAGCAGGGAGAAGTAGATGCTCTTAGATCCGATAATTATCAACGAAGACAATAGCCAGTATAATGGAAAGATAATTGGAGACAGAAGAAATTGTAAAAATAAAATTACATTGAGAAACATACTAGTCTTCTTTTTTCCTTTGATTGTACGCCGTTAGCCGAAGATGCAAAAGTGCACTCAACCAACAGGAATAAAGGACCATACGCAAAGGCACTCGCCATGCTAAGCATTAAAGACCTCAATAGCCACTTGCCGCTCAAAACGAGATATAGAAATCGCTGAAGAAACATAGGCCGACTTTGAGATAGCTTACCGCACATGCTGCGTGGTCAAACAAGAGGACTATAATTACCCTTGTTCTAACTTCTAGCCTGTTCTTTCCATGCATCAGAACAATATTGAGCAATGGTGCAGAGGGTAGAGATGTAGTGCAACACCTCACACACACACAAGCAAATATTTCCCTAATGCCTCCCAAATCCAAAATATTTTTTGATAGTGTGTGGTATAATATATGTTATGAATTTCAACGAAACTTGACTTTAAAAGAGTAGTACCGTGTGGAATTTCTGCCGGGATTACTATCTCTATGGTGGCTAGCTCACTTGAGATAAATGGCATATATGTACCTCTTTTAGTTCACTCCTTGCTATCTGGTCATTACTAACAATGGTAGATGGGAACTATTTATTTACACACAAGATGATTGGGATCTAAGGGTGAAACAAATGTGATAATAACTCATGGATAAGGTGGGTGATAGTGTGTAGCACTTAAGAGCATCTATAGTGGTTGGTCAGACTGTCTTATCTTTAGTCCGCCACATAATTTATAGAAGGCTATACAAATATGATGTACAATGAGTTAACTCTTACTCTTGTCATTACTAAATACCTAAACATGGTGAGGGATATCATTGCAATAGATCATTCCTTAATTAAAGAAAGCAAGTCTTCTTATTTCTTTCTCATTTCACTCTCCTCCAGCTCAACATTTATCATCTTGAAACAGGATTTTGCCCCCACTTTATAAATAAAAGCACCGCTTCAAAACAACAAGTCAAATCCACAGAAGAAGATAAAAAGGTCTGCTCAGTGGAGTTATTCACGCAACCCAAAAAAAAGGGGACACAAGGCTCGTCGGAGCCAATCGATCATAAGCTAAGAAGCGAAGCAAGTTGACGGCCTGCCACTATAAGATCTATCACTCCGCCTAGCCGATCCGTGTCCTGCTGCTTAGAGAGTGGGTGTCACTAAAAAAGTGGCGTCTCCTCCCAAAAGAACAAGAGAAAATCCTGATATATATTCTTCAGCACTCCTTGAGCATCAATCATCATGGAGACCATGTCTTTCTTTTTGCAAAGGCACAGGCACGCCACCACCTCATACTCCCTCCGTTCCATAATGTAGTGCTTATAGAATTTTTGAAAAGTCAAACCACACAAACTTTGACTAAGTTTATGGAGAAAAATATTTACATCTAGAGTGCGAAACATATATCAATAGATTCATTATAAGATGTAGTTTCACATTATATATTTTTGTTATTGTAGATATAAATATTTTTCTCTACAAACTTGGTCAAAGTTTATAAAGTTTGACTTCTCAGAAAATCTATAGGCACTATATTATGGAATGGAGGGAGTACTAAATAATGCATCTTTTTCTCCAAGTGCACACTAAGACCAGGAATCACTGCACGACGTTGAGCGGCCTATTAGTTACTTACACAAAAAAACTAAGCAGTAAATGGAATTAATCAACTAAAACTTTTGACGTACCAGCCGAGCCATGGAGCTGGATCTTTTCACGGCTTTGGAGAGCCGGCGGAGCACGTCGACCTGAGCACGCAGTTGAACAGCGTAATCCATGGCCTCGCGGAGCAGGGTGACCTCATCGACTGCAGAGTGCCATCGTCCCGGTATCACATCCCTCATCGCCATGGTCCTCCTCCTAAGGAGCCTCCCCGGAACATAGCTCCTCTTGCAGCAGCGGCACCTCCTCACGATCCTCCGGCACCTCTGTACCTTGCACGCTCTGGACGATGGAGCCAAGATGGCCTTGGGCCACCTCGCTCCGCCGCCGTGCGCGGTCGCCATAGAGACGTCCACGGAGGACTTGACGGCGCGCTTCCTTTGGTGGAGGCTAGTGGTGCCGCCGAAGGATGTGTTCGGGCATGCCTGTAGCTGGAGGCTGAGGAGGAGGTTCTTGAGGAAGGCCTGCTTGAATGACTTGGTGTTGGTGCTAGGACCTTGCATGGCTGTTTCTGTTCTTTTGCTAGAGCAGAGACAGGATATACTTGCTGTGATAAGGCTGGCTGTAATGGGGAGTATCATATATTAGTATCATGCATATGATACTAGTATATGATACTACCTCTGTAATGCATAGTATTATAGGAGTAAGTTGGTATTTTAGGTTGCCTTATTAATTGTCATGCATGCCATAATGTAGTAAAATATTTAATATCATACAGTATCATGATATGATACCACACCCTCTCTTTCCTCAGTTAATTGTGTGCCATATCATTCAAAAAATTTAATTGGCGTGCAAGGTACTGCTTATGATACTTCCATTATGACCACCCTAAGTAATATCGATGGATGATATGATGTCCTTGCTGACGCAGAAACATGGGCGCTCCTGCTGCTTAAATAGGACTGGTCTCCGGCATGTGGTGTCACTAAGTAGTACCTTAATTCGACATGTATGTGCCATATAGCATGTGTCGTCTGATTCATAATCCCTCACTCATGCATGAATGATTTTTACTGTTGATGATGGATATTAATGCTCCTCCTTTTCAGATGTATACCTTGTGTCGGCGACTTGAAGCTCAAAAGTATAGAACCACATGCTCATGGCATTTAATTGCGACCGCCGAGCAAATTCTCTTCCGCGCTGTCGACGTGCTCTTATTCTTCCATGATGATGATGTCTTGTCGTATTGTCGTATGCTATGCATGAACGTAGAACGGACAAGTAGGACCCGAGATTCTTTTTTGAAAACGAGGAACACCCACACCTGTCTTTGCATCTAGGCGACGTATACAGTCATTTTATTAATTATTCACAAAGGCCTTACAAGGTAATATATCAGTATTACCTCCGTTCTGGATTATTGGTCCATTATGTAATTTATGTTAAATTTTGATCAAAAATTTAACTAATAAAATGTTAATGCATGTCAATAAAATTATATCATTGAATTCATATTTGAACATAGTTTTCAATGATATAATTTTTGTGACATGCATTAACATTTTCTTAGTTAAATTTATGGTCAAAATTTGGCACAAAATACAATGGAAAACCAATAAACCACGACGAAGGTAGTACGTCTGAAACCACCATGTTGGTAACATCTGTCGCTACTCCTATCCACTTTATGAAGGTGCCGATAGTCTGAGACAAATACCAAAGAGTCCTTGAACCATAACCTAACATCTAAAACCGGAGGCCCCAACTAAGCCACATTGCCGAGTCTGGGGCACACACCGGTCCGGTCCACACTCAAAGGTCGCCGCCGCCGTCTTTCACTGATCCATCTTCAGAGTCACGTTGCCAGGCCTAGTTGTCGTCGACACCACCACGAAGCCAGACAATGCCACCATCATGTGCTCGTCCATCATCACACGCTAACCACCGAGACCCTGCTGCTCCATGTCGTCGAGACCCACTGTTGTCGACGTGCCAGATGCCACGCCACTCCTCCTTCGATCGCGAACACCACCTACTGCCACTGGTCCCATTTCCTCCGTCTGCAGTTCCTCTAACCGAGCAGCCGAACGCCCCTGGCGGCGCCACCAAGAAAGGCACGACACACGCAATCCCGCCGCCGCCCAATCCGAGGAAATTTTGGGTCTTCACCCGGGCATGGGATCGGGTTGGAGGGCAGGGACCTCGACGACGTCTGCAAGGAAGAGAACGGCGACCTTGGTCGTCGCCACCGTCGAGATGAGCGATTCATCCAGAGTTTCCTCCAGTCCGATGTCACCTCTACTAGACCCCGGGCATGGGGTCGGGATGGAGGGCAGGGACCTCGACGACGCCTGCAAGTAGGACGCGAGATGTCCACAAGCTTAAGGTCTCCCAAGCGCATGATTATACAATAGTGAGCTGGCTTCCGTGTCATGATTGCACATAAATGGCTCGAAAAGTTGAAAGGGAGTTGAGCTATATAAGGTGCGGAGTACAGCACAACACATGACCACTTACGTATATGAAGACATCTCAAACCTCTCAGCATCACAAATTGCCTGTGCCTTAGGCCCTTAGCTGTACGTATTATCATTGTGTATTGTCTTATGCTGGGTATGGAACTGTGGATATAGGATGGACAAGTATGATCCAAGATGTCCACAAGCCTGCTGCTTAATCAACGTCTCCCAAAGTCTCAAGTATATGATGATGATAGCATAATCTCACTGAGCTGGCTGGCTCCCGTACCATGGTCACCGGCAAAATAGCTTTGGACATTAAGTTGCAGACAAGGGTGCTCCGGAGGTAAGGACAAGACGCGCGCACATGCCCGCACATGGGGCCTCAGGGCGGCGATGCCACTTGGCCTCAGCTCTACCCTCAGAGCGGGATGGGGATGTGTTGACGTGCATGTGGCGGATGCTGTGCCGCAGCAGATGTATACGCCAGCTAGTTCGTGTAGTGAAGTCATGTATGCCAGATTTCCTCCAATATTGCAAAGCGCAACTTAAGTTTACCAGCTGTGTAGACATAATGTTTACAGTGATTACACTGATGGAAAAAGGCCTTTGGTCGCATGTTCATAACTGCCATTAGTCGCGGTTGGGCAACCGCGACCAAATAAGCGCGACTAAAGCCCCCACCTTTAGTCGCGGCTGCTTAAGAACTGCGACTAACGGCCCGTCCACGTGGGCGCCAGCGGTCGTCAGGCGGAGGACCTTTAGTCGCGGTTCTTCCGCCAACCGCGACTAAAAGGCCGCCACAGGTTTAGGGTTTTAGCCCCCCTAAACCTGTTTTCTGTTTAATTTGTATTTTTTATTTCTTTTGTGCTTTATTTTAATTTTGAAGGAGTTTCATATATTCTACGGTACTACATACATGCATATGAATGTACAATTTCAAATAAATTTGAAATTAGAACCAATCAAGAGGAATATACAATATATATTCAATATCATCGGATGACCATATACAATTTTGAACAAGTTTCCATACATGATTTAATGCATATAAAGTTCTACGTCCTCGTAATAGTGTTCTCCTTTAGGATGGAGGACTTCCCTGCTGAACCATCCAGCTAGTTCCTCTTGAAGTGGTCGGAAGCGAGCTTCTGGACTAAGCATCCACCGGAGGTTATTCCTCTGAGCATTGGTATCACTGAACCCGCCAGAGGTGTATCTCGGATCATCTCACGAACATAGTATCCACATAGATTAGTCTCCGTGGCTGAATATCCCAGCATTCTTAGCCTTTGACCTTTTGAATTCTAGCTCTTTTTGAATTCACCGACCTTTGTATCTACGAACCGCCTCCAAACCCTACGAGGCAAAGAAAATTAAATGAACAAGAGAGTTATTAGTTACTTGATATTAGGAAATGAACGAAATAGGCCGATCGATATAGAGCGCAAATGAATGAAAATAATTACTTCTGCAGCATTCTTCTCATGCCGCCCCAAAGCTTTGGATCCATATTCAGAGAGTCGTGGACGAGACATTCTGAGGTGTTAACTTTAATTACTAGCAGAATCCAGTGGAACCTGCGGACACGATACATGCACAGTACGTCATGCATAACTCATCGATTAGCCGCCACATACCATGCATGGAGTAAACAAAAAGAATGTGCTCAAGACAGAAACACTCACCCAAAATGGTAAGGAAATAGAATATCACTTTTGAGTTCCTGCTTTGTAAGAAACTGCCACAGGTCTGCCTCCACGTCGGCGGGGTGACGCCCAACACATGTCCATTAACGATGTGTGGGTCAATGAACCCAACATCATGGATGTTCCTTACTCTGCATTCCTTAATCTTCATTCTGCATGTATAATAGCGGACACAACAATATAGTTAGGACATATATATAGTGCAGGCAATATGAACGAGATGGGGTAGAAATTAATAAATCACTTACGTAACGTAGCAACCGATGATAGATTTGTCGAGCTCGCGCAGATTGAAAAGCTGGAACAATTCACTCAGTTCAATTTGTACATAGTAATGTTTGAAGTGATGCTCATGTCTAACTTCCGATAAATATATTCTTTGGCGTTTTATTTTTATGTAACCCTTGTACCATTTCAGCAGACCTTTCATTTGTGGAGGTAGATCCTTTTCCTGCGCAAGAGGCTCGACGAGAGGCCCATTCTTGACATATGTAATTACTACCTCCTTCACCGGGCGCCTCATCAAGGCCTAACAGTTCACGAAGAGTAATACGAAGTTGGCCGCTTGTTCTCCGGCACTCGTTATAGTCAATCCTGTGCTGCCGCAGCTTGTATGATCTCGGGGCATCCGGACGAAGGCTTCCACTATAAGCGGGCAATCGATTGTTTACTTTGTTCCCCGAGCTGGGCAACTTGTTTCCCACTTTTTTACTTTCGCCTTCTCCGCCTTTTGTTCTCCTTGAACATGAGTGCCTGCCTGCAAGTTCACGTGCATAGTCGTTAGGCAGATTCTTCATGCTTGGGACGGTGTGCTCAAAAATGACTTAGCCCACTTCTTTTGCTCATCGAAAATACTGGCTTGGGCTCGGGCTCTCTTTTCTTCTTGCAGTCCGCCTTCCATTTCTCCAAATCAGCAGCCGCTGCGCGCCGACTTCCTCGGCACTACGCTCCCAAGGCCTTGTGGGGAGAGGCTTGTTGATGGCTCCGTACCTTTGTGGTCTTAGGTACATAAGGGTCCGGGTTAATAATCCAGACTGCTTCGCTTCTTTGCCGGAGGTGGATTGGGGGCGTCGATCACCCACGGACGAGGATCGGGGCGGCGGCTGATCACCCACGGACGTTAGGATCGGGGCGGCGTCGGCTGACGTGACGGAGGTGTAGGTGAACCGCCACCACCACCACCACCACCACCACCGCCACCGCCACCACCACCACCGTGAGGGGTGGACTTGTTGTCCTTGGCGCCTCGCCTTGAAACTTGATAAACTTCTTTTGCCATAGAATAAAATGGCGCTTGACATCTCCAAGTCTTTTCTCCCTTGGTGTAGCAATGTCAATCTCCGTGTCCTCAAACCCTTGGACTATGTCCTCCACCGTGACACGAGCATAGCCATCTTGAATGGGGTTGTTGTGGTGGAGTGCTCCTGTAAACATGGTAAAGCACCGCCGATGGCTACCTTCATGGACATGTTCCCGATAAGATAATACAGATGACATTCTTTCATCTCCTTTATATCGCCCACGGGTAGCGAGGAGGCTCCGGCGCAGTAATTTCGACCACCGAGGCTCCGTGCAGTAATTTCACCACCGAGGCTCCGTGCAGTAATTTCGATCGTCGGTGCATCTGCACCAGCCGGTGGGGCCTGCGTGGAAGCCACGCTGCTTCTCCGCTGCTGGCTTCCGAGATCCGCTGGATGATCTTCATGCTGCACCCGAGCTGCATCTCTTCGCTACTAGTACACTCATGGTTTTCTTCATCACATCCATTTCGATGCCAACCGCGCCACAACATCTGCTTCCCGATCCATCTTTCTCTTACGGCTTCAGAATCAGACGGGTCATCGCTCGGGGAACCCTATTTTCCACGGAATGTGCCCCATGCCTCGTACACGCCCTTCGTGTTCAGGATTCCCGAGGGCTTTTGTCGCTGCGTCGTTCTCTCCGCTGAACTTGATCTTCCCTGTTGAGCATCCTTCATTGCGCCAATAAGGGCTTGGGTGGGTTTAATTAATTTGCCCCGTAAACACACTCCCCTGTCTCCGGGTTCAGCGTTCCCCATGCCCGTACCACCAGCTTTTGGCCCTTGGGTCCCATCCTCCGCACTGGACGGATTCTCGCGCCTCAGCTCGTTCTCCATCTTCTCCAACCTAGGCACCCAAATGCGATACCCTCCTGGCCCCATAACATGATTGTACTCCTTCTTAGCCGCATTTTCCTTATTTTTTTCGATATTTGAATGAACTGCTCCGATTTCTTTTGCTTCACAAATTCTGGCCAATCATGTTTCAGTTTCTCATATTGTCCTTTGAAATCCGGAGTCTTGTTCTGCTTGACAAAGTCATGGGCTAGATTTTGCTTGAATTTCCGAATGCGCCGCCATCTTATGAAGATCATGCGATGATCCAAAGCGCCACATTGTTCTTTGGGAAAAGAAACATCGTGGGAGTGGAGGACAAACAGACATCGAGAAGATTATAATATGTTTGCTGAAATTCCGCCCTTCAAAGTGAACACCGACCCAAGCATTAAGTTAAATGATGAGGATGCTCCATGGATACAGCTGTCGTAAGCAGCGAGGACACAAGGGAAGAATTGATGTGTAATAATTTATTGTACCAAACTTTGTTGAATGGATCATGTAGTTATATTACCCGTGATGTGTTTGGTGTCCATTTTGAATGATTCGAGATACCACTGATACATGAAATTTGGAGTGATTTAGTCATACTCCTGCCTAGGCGTATAATATGCATACTCGTAGTCTTCATAGCTTCGCGTCGTCGTTGTCTTGGTAGTCGTCGCCTTCTAAGTTGCCGCCGATAAAACGTCGCTCTTTGTCGTCATTCTTGTCGTCGGCTGTTGCGTCGAGTGGCCTCGAATGACGGGGTAGCAGGCGGGGATATCGCCCCGTGATGTAGTCCATGGCTCTGAGTCCGGCCATACCATATAGCAACGACGGCCTCGTGGAAGTTCGAAGCGACCGTCCTCCTCCTACACGGCGGCCTCTCACGCCGATTGATGAAGAAGCGTCCCAAGTATGCTGGTTATCGGGATGCCGATGATTCATCCGCTGCTCCGGCGTGGTCGAGGTAGTAGTGGTTCGTGATGAGCCGCCCGTGCCAGTACTGAGGGGCGGGACCCGGCTTACGCGGCGGCAAAGCTCCGGCCGGTGGGGCCTTGATAGCCCGTGGACAAGGGTAGTTCGGCGTAAAGCTCCTCCACCTGCTGGTAGGTTAGAGTGGGTGCGGTGGAAGCCATGAGAGAGTGATGAGATTGTAGAGATGTGATAATGCTTGCCAAGCAGACTACATATATGTAGTGAGAAATGGCGGGAAAAATGGGAGCGGAAAGACAGGAGGCGGGAAGAAAGTGGCGGGAAGAAAGAGGCGGGAAGACAGGGAAGAAATGGCGGGAAAACCCTAAACCTGCGGCGGCCTTTAGTGCAGAAAACAAAACAAAAAAACTGGAAAAAAATAGTGCCGCCTAAGTATTTTGTTGTAAGTAGAAACAAAATAAAATAAATAAAGCAACAAAGAAAACAAAAAAAGTGTTTTCAAATTTGAAAACTAATGGCACTAACAGAAAGTTTATAATTTTTCTAAAACTAAAAGCAAAAAAGAATTAAAAAATAAAGCAAAAAACAACAAAAAATAAATAATAATAGAAAACAAAACAAAAAACTGGAAAAAATAGTGCACGCCTAAGTATTTTGTTGTAAGTAGAAACAAAATAAGATAAATAAAGCAACAAAGAAAACAAAAAAGTGTTTTCAAATTTGAAAACTAATGGCACTAACAGAAAGTTTATAATTTTATAAAACTAAAAGCAAAAAATTAAAAAATAAAGCAAAAAACAACAAAAAATAAATAATAATGCAGAAAACAAAACAAAAAAACTGGAAAAAAAATAGTGCACGCCTAAGTATTTTGTTGTAAGTAGAAACAAAATAAAATAAATAAAGCAACAAAGAAAACAAAAAAGTGTTTTCAAATTTGAAAACTAATGGCACTAACGAAGAGTTTATAATTTTTCTAAAACTAAAAGCAAAAAGAATTAAAAATAAAGCAAAAAACAACAAAATAAATAATAATGCGAAAACAAAACAAAAAACTGGAAAAAATAGTGCGCCTCTTTGACCCCCACGGCTGAATCGACTAGAAACCCTACATGGGCTGATTCGGGCCTGAGGCAAGTAGGCCAGGCACATAGCTAGTGACAGATTAGGCCAGCCTGCAGGTTGAGAGGAGCTCGAGGAGGTGGGCGCGGCGCTTATAAACCACTCTCGAGGCTCTCTCAACTAGCGAGTGGGACTAAACTTTTAGGCGGGCAGCACAAGGCTTTAGTCATGGTCGCCCAGACCAATGGCAGACTAAGGTGCCTAATCATGAGTCGCTTTGCAACCGCTAAAAGGTGAAGCGTGGGACCATAAAAAAACGCCAAAACCCCTTTGTCGCGGTTGGGCAGGCAACCAGCGACTAAAAATACTCTAATCATGGTCGCGTCGCCAACGCGACTAAAGAGAGCTATAAATACAAATCTCGCCCGGTCCGGGTCTCGTCTTCTCGATTCCTCGCGCGCCCGCCCGTCTCTGCCCTCGGCGCGCCGTAATCGCCCACCGCCCTCGCCGCCGCCGTCGCCCGCCCTCGATCTGCCGACCGGCCTCCCCGCCCTCCCGTCGCCGCCTCCCTCCTCAAATGCTCCGCCTCCTCCTCGTCACCTCACTTGCTGAGCAGCCGTGAGTGTGAAACCAGCTGTGGCGCCCTCGACTAAATCCCAGCAGCAGCAGCGTCTCTGGCGTGGCGCCCGTCGTCGACGCGAGCTCCTCCTCTCGCGCTCGCGCTCCAGCCTTGAGGGGTAGGCTCCTCTAAATCGCCCTCCCTTGCCAGAAACTAGTAAAAAGTTCATCAAATTTGAAAAAAAAAATCACGAAATTTGAAACAAAAACAAAAACAAAAAAGGAAAAACAAAAACAACAGAACCGGAAAGAAAAACAAAAAGGAAAAGAAGAAGAAGAAGAAGAAGAAGAAAGAAAGGAAAAAGGAAGAAGAAGAAAGAAAAAGAAAAAGGAAAAGGAAGAAGAAGAAAGAAAAGAAAAGGAAAAAGGAAGAAGAAGAAAGAAGAAGAAAGAAAGGAAGAAGAAAGAAGAAAAGGAAAAGGAAGAAGAAGAAAGAAGAAGAAAAGAAGAAGAAAGGAAAAGGAAGAAGAAGAAAGAAAAGAAAAAGGAAAAGGAAGAAGAAGAAAGAAGAAGAAGAAAGAAAGGAAAAGGAAGAAGAAGAAGAAAAGAAAGAAAAGGAAGAAGAAGAAAAGAAGAAAAGGAAGAAATTTTCTTTTTTCTTTCTTTATTTTAACTAGTTTTAGTTTAACAAGAGCGGTAAATAACTTAAAACCTAAACCCCAAAAACAAAAACAACAAGAAGGTCAAAAAAAAACAAAAAGAAAAAGGAAGAAGAAGAAAGAAGAAGAAGAAGAAGAAAAGAAGAAAGAAGAAGAAAGAAAAAGAAAAAGGAAAAAGGAAGAAGAAAGAAAAAAAGGAAAAAATTTTTCTTTTTTGTTCTTTAATTTTAACTAGTTTTAGTTTAACAAAAGCGGTAAACAACTTAAAACCTAAACCCCAAAACAAAAACAACAGAAAACCGGCCAAAGAAAACGGCCAACTTAAAACCTAAACCCTAAACCCGCCCGTCTTGCGCTCTACCACGACACCTCTCCACCTTCCTCGCCCCTCCTTTCCTTTTGCCCCCTTTCGCCACCGCCACATACGCCCCTTCTTCTTAATTAATTTGTTTTACCATGTTTTCGGGGACGACATAATGTCAGACGATAAGTGACCGATTATGGACAACTATGATCCGGACGGTGAAGCACATGTTACGGCATCATAAGCGCGATATTCAATATGCCGACCGGAGAAGAAGATGATATCTCTTCTTATCTGAACCTTAATGATGTGAATGAAAAGCGCCGTCGGCAAGATGATCGAAGAAGCGTCGATAAGCAGCGATCTTCAAATGGAAGTAACAACCACCTCGGCGGCGAGGTATATATATACATTGAGCCTCTGGTGATACAAACTAACTGATTTGAATAAATATGTATTATTGCTAACGCGACTCTCTTTCTTATTTTAGCCTCGGCGGATCGTCAAAACAATCGAGTAAATGCGTCAAAGCGTGGCGCAACAGACGATGAAACCAGGAAAGCACCATCCAGGTTGTCGACTTTGCAACGGCGACATTTGGAGCCCGCAAAACGCCACCAAGTTTATCAGCCAATGCGGAGCCATTGTTAAGACAACGTCTCGATCACCGTCGAAGTGGAATGAGCCAAGAGGCCGCGAATTGATGGTTTCACTTTTTCGATAAGAGAACAAAAAAGATTGTAGCGAAGCTTATGGAACATTTCGTTCTACCTCCGAATACAACAAATTCGATGAGGAGGGTAACAAGATTGAGAAAACAAGGAGAGGAGGAGGAAAGTCAAACAGTTAAGCTCTTCATAAGATGGCGGCGCATTCGGAAATTCAAGCAAAATCTAGCCCGTGACTTTGTCAGCAGAACAAGACTCGGATTTGTAGGACAATATGAAAGCGAAAGATGATTGGCGAATTTGTAAAGCAAAAGAAATCGGGCAGTTCCTTCAAATATCGAAACAAAATAAGGAAAATCGGCTAGAAGGTACAACAATCATGTTATGGGGCCGGGAGGGTATCGCATTTGGGTGCCTAGGTTAGAAGATGGAGAAACGAGCTGAAGTAGCGAGAATCCGTCCGGTGCGGATGGGACCCAAGGGCCAAAAAGCTGGTGAATGCGGGCATGGGGCGCTCAACCGGAGCGAGGGGTGTGTTTAAGCAAATTAATTAAACCCACAAGCCCTTATTGGCGCAATGAAGGCTGCTCAAGAGGAAGATCAAGTTCAACGGAGAGGCAGCCGACAAAGCCCTCGGGAATCCTGAACACGGAGGGCGTGTCGAGGCATGGGGCACATTCCGTGGAAAATAGGTTCCCCGAGCGATGACCCGTCAGTTCTGAAGCCGTAAGAAAGATGGATGGAAGCAGATGTTGTGGGCGGTTGGCATCGGAAATGGAAGTGATGAAGAAAACCATGAGTGTACTAGTAGCGAAGAGATTCAGCTCGGGTGCAGCATGAAGATCATCCAGCGGATCTCGGAAGCCAGCAGCGTAGAAGCAGCGTGGCTTCACGGAGGCCACACCGCTGGTGTAGATGCACCGACGATCGAAATTACTGCACGGGCCTCTGGTGGGAAATTACTGCGAACCTCGCTACCCCGTGGGCGATATAAAGGAGATGAAAGAATGTCATCTGTATATCCTATAGAACATATCCATGAAGGTAGCCATCGGCAGTGCTTTACCATGTTTACAGGGCACTCCACCACAACAACCCCATTAAAGATGGCTATGCGTGTCACGGTGGAGGACATAGTCAAAGGTTTGAGGACACAGAGATTGAAATTGCTACACAGAAGGGAGAAAGACTTGAAGATGTCAAGCGCCATTACATTCTATGGCAAAGAAGTTTATCAAGTTTCGGCGGCGCCAAGGACAACAAGTCCACCCCTCACGTGGTGGTGGTGGCGGATGGCGGTGGTGGTGGTGGTGGTGGTGGTGGCGGTTCACCTACACCTCCCACATCGGACCCGCCCCAGATATCCGTGGTGATCATCCGCCCCGATCCTCGTCCGGCGGGTGATGAGGCCGCCCCCAATCCACCTATGGCAAAAGCGAAGAAGTCAGGTAGTATTGGGACCCTTATGTACCTAAGACCACAAAGGTGCGGAGCCATCAAGCCTCTCCACAAGGCCTTGGGAGCGTAGTGCCGAGGAAGTCGGCAGGCTGTTGCTGATTTGGAGAAATGGAAGGCGGACTGCAAGAAGAAAGAGCAGGCCGTATATTCGATCAGCAAAGAAGTGGGCTAAGTCATTTTGAGCACACCGTCCCAAGCCTGAAGAATCTCCTAATGACTATGCCGTGAACTTAAAAAGCAGGCACTCATGTTCAAGGAGAACAAAGAAGCGGGAGAAGGCGAAAGTATAAAAGCGGAAACAAGTTGCCAGCTCGGGAACAAAGTAAACAATCGATTGCCCGCTTATAGTGGAATCCTTCTGTCCGGATGCCCCGAGATCATACAAGCTGCGGCAACAGGAGTTAGTATGTGAGTGCGGAGAACAAGCGGCCAACTTAGGTATTACTCTTCGTGAACTGTTAGGCCTTGATGAGTTGCGAGAGAAGGAGGTAATTACATATGTCAAGAATGGGCCTCTCGTCGAGCCTGCTTGCGAGAAAGGATCTACGACCAAATGAAACGTCTGCTGAATTGGTACAAGGTTACATAAAATTAAAAGCATAAAAGATTATATTTATGCGGAAGTTAGACATGAGCATCACTTCAAACATTACTATGTACAAGTTGAACTGAGTGAATTGTTCAGCTTTTCAATCTCTTGTGAGCTCGACAAATCTATCATCGGTTGCTACATTACGTAAGTGATTTATTAATTTCTACCCCATCTAGTTCATATTGCACACTATATATATGTCCTAACTATATTGTTGTGTCCTCTATTATACATGCAGAATGAAAAAAGGAATGCAGAGTAAGGAACATCCATGATGTTGGGTTCATTGACCCACATCGTTAATGATGTTGTGTTGGAGCATTACCCGACGGCGTGGAGGCAGACCTGTGGCAGTTTCTTACAAAGCAGGAACTCAAAAGTGATATTCTATTTCCTTACCATTTTGGGTGAGTGTTTCTGTCTTGAGCACATTCTCTTTGTTTACTCCATGCATGGTATGTGGCGGCTAATCGATGAGTTATGCATGACGTACTGTGCATGTCGTGTCGCAGGTTCCACTGGATTCTGCTAGTAATTAAAGTGAACACCTCAGAATGTCTAGTCACGACTCTCTGGATAAGGATCCAAAGCTTTGGGCGACATCAGAAAAATGCTGCAAGTAATTATTTTCATTCATTTAGCTCTATATCGATCGGCCTATTTAGTTCATTTCCTAATATCAAGTAACTAATAACTCTCTTGTCCATTTAATTTTCTTTGCCTCGTAGGGTTTGGAGGCGGTTCGTAGATACAAGGTCGGTGAATTCAAAAAGCTAGAATTCAAAGGTAAAGACTAAGACTGGGGATATTCAGCCACGTTGACCAATCTATGTGCATACTTTATGCGTGAGATGATCCAG
>JAHIAM010003757.1:0-39087 GCA_021605205.1 Aegilops longissima
GTGGAAATCGCTCTAGGACCCCAAAACAGTGATTAATAGTCCACGAAATGGGCCATAATCGGCCAAAAGCTGTGAGTGTTGATGGTGACACGTAGCGCGCACCCGGGGTTCGTTCATCGTGGAAATCACTCGGACCCCAAACGGTGAGTGAGTAATAGTCCACGAAGCGGGCCAAAAGAATCGGCCAAAAGCTGTGAGTGTTGATGACCGACACGTAAACGCGCATCCGGGGTTCGTTAATCATGGAAATCACTCCGGGACCCCAAAACAGTGAGTAATAGTCCACGAAACAGGTTAGAGTTGGCCAAAACTGCGAGTGTTGACAGCGGACACGTAAGCGCACCGGGGATCATCAATTGTGGAAATCCCTCTAGGACCCCAAAACAATGAGTAATAGTCCACGAAATGGGCCATAATAAATCCAAAACTGTGAGAGTTGATGACCCGACGCATAAGCGCACCCGAGGTTTGTTAATCGTGGAAATCACTCGGGACCCCAAAGCAGTGAGTAATAGTCCGAAGCGGGCGAGAATCGGCCAAAAGCTGTGAGTTGATGATGACCGACGGGGTTCCGTAATCGCGCACCTAGGGATCATCATTTGTGGAAATCGCTCTAGGACCCCAAAACAATGATTAATAGTTCACGAAATGGGTCGGAATCGGCCAAAACTGTGAGTGTTGAGGACCGACACATAAACGCACCCTGGGGTTCGTTAATCGTGGAAATCACTCCGGGACCCCAAAATAGGGAGTAATAGTTCACGAAACAGGTTAGAGTTGGCCAAAACTGCGAGTGTTGACACCGGACACGTAAACGCACCCCGGGGATCGTCAATTGTGGAAATCACTCCTGGACTCAAAGAGTAATAGTCCATGAAACGGTCCAGAATCGGCCAAAACTATGAGTGTTGATGACTGGCACGTAAATGCACCCAATGGTTCGTTAATCGTGGATATCACTCCAGGACCCCAAAACAGTGAGTAATAGTCCACGAAGCGGGCAGAATCGGCCAAAACTGTGAGTGTTGATGGTGACACGTAAGCGCACTTTCGGGGGTTAGTTAATCGTGGAAATCACTCTGGGACCCCAAAACAGTGAGTAATAGTCCACAAAACGGGCTAGAATCGGCCAAAATAGTGAGTAAGAGTCCACGAAACGGGCCAGAATCGGCCAAAACTGTGAGTGTTGATGACCGACACGTAAACGCACCCCGGGGTTCGTTAATCGTGGAAATCACTCCCGGACCCCAAAATAGTGAGTAATAGTCCACGAAACGGGCCAGAATCGGACAAAACTGTGAGTGTTGCTACCGACACGTAAACGCACCATGGGGTTTGTTAATCGTGGAAATTACTCCGGGACCCCAAAACAGTGAGTAATAGTCCACAAAACGGGCCAGAATCAGCCAAAACTGTGATTAATCGGACAAAGCAGGCGAGAATCGGCCAAAAGCTGTGAGTGTTGATGTGATGTGCACGCATGCACCCAATGGTTAGTTCGACAACCATGGAAATCACTCCGGACCCCAAAAGCAGTGAGTAATAGTCCACCAAAGCGGGCGAGAATGGGCCAAAACTGTGAGTGTTGATGACCGACACGTAAACGCACCCGGGGATAGTCACTTGTGGAAATCGCTCTAGGACCCCAAAACAGTGATTAATAGTCCACGAAATGGGCCATAATCGGCCAAAACTGTGAGTGTTGATGAGTGACACGTAAACGCACCCGGGGTTCGTTCATCGTGGAAATCACTTCCAGACACCAAAACCGGTGAGTAATAGTCCACGAAACGGGCCAGAATCGGCCAAAACTGTGAGTGTTGATGACCGACACGTAAACGCATCCCGGGGTTAGTTAATCATGGAAATCATTCGGGACCCCAAAACAGTGAGTAATAGTCCACGAAACGGGTTAGAGTTGGCCAAAACTGCGAGTGTTGACAGCGGACACGTCGCGCACCGGGGATCATCAATTGTGGAAATCGCTCTAGGACCCCAAAACAATGAGTAATAGTCCATGAAATGGGCCATAATCGGCCAAAACTGTGAGAGTTGATGGACCGACGCATAAATGCACCCAATGGTTTGTTAATCGTGGAAATCACTCGGGACCCCAAAGCAGTGAGTAATAGTCCACGAAGCGGGCGAGAATCGGCCAAAAGCTGTGAGAGTTGATGGTGACCGACACGTAAGCACACCTAGGGATCATCATTTGTGGAAATCGCTCTAGGACCCCAAAACAATGATTAGAAATAGAGTCACGAAATGGGTGAGAATCGGCCAAAACTGTGAGTGTTGAGGACCGACACGTAGCGCACCCGGGGTTAGTTAATCGTGGAAATCACTCGGGACCCCAAAATAGGGAGTAATAGTTCACGAAACAGGTTAGAGTTGGCCAAAACTGCGAGTGTTGACAGCGGACACGTCGCGCACCGGGGATCGTCAATTGTGGAAATCACTCCTGGACCCAAGAGTAATAGTCCATGAAAGCGGTCGAGAATCGGCCAAAACTATGAGTGTTGATGGTAGCGCGTAAATGCACCCAATGGTTAGTTAATCGTGGATATCACTCCGGGACCCCAAAGCAGTGAGTAATAGTCCACGAAGCGGGCGAGAATCGGCCAAAACTGTGAGTGTTGATGGTGACACGTAAGCGCACTTTCGGGGTTAGTTAATCGTGGAAATCACTCGGGACCCCAAAGCAGTGAGTAATAGTCCACAAAGCGGGCTAGAATCGGCCAAAATAGTGAGTAAGAGTCCACGAAGCGGGCGAGAATCGGCCAAAACTGTGAGTGTTGATGACCGACACGTAAGCGCGCCCGAGGGTTAGTTAGTTAATCGTGGAAATCACTCCGGACCCCAAAATAGTGAGTAATAGTCCACGAAAGCAGGTTAGAATCGGACAAAACTGAGAGTGTTGATTACCGACACGTAAGCGCACCACAGGTTTTGTTAATCGTGGAAATTACAGCAGGACCCCAAAGCAGTGAGTAATAGTCCACAAAATGGGCGAGAATCAGCCAAAGCTGTGATTAATAGTCCACAAAAGCAGGAGAATCGGCCAAAACTGTGAGTGTGATGACCAACACGTAAATGCACCCGGGGTTCGACAACCATGGAAATCACTCCGGACCCCAAAGCAGTGAGTAATAGTCCACGAAGCGGGCGAGAATGGGCCAAAAGCTGTGAGTGTTGATGCCGAAAACACGTAAGCGCGCCCGGGGATAGTCACTTGTGGAAATCGCTCTAGGACCCCAAAACAGTGATTAATAGTCCACGAAATGGGCCATAATCGGCCAAAACTGTGAGTGTTGATGAGTGACACGTAAACGCACCCCGGGGTTCGTTCATCGTGGAAATCACTTCGGACACCAAAATAGTGAGTAATAGTCCACGAAGCGGGCGAGAATCGGCCAAAAGCTGTGAGTGTTGATGACCGACACGTAAGCGCATCCGGGGTTAGTTAATCATGGAAATCACTCGGGACCCCAAAACAGTGAGTAATAGTCCACGAAAGCAGGTTAGAGTTGGCCAAAACTGCGAGTGTTGACAGCGGACACGTAAGCGCACCGAGGATCATCAATTGTGGAAATCGCTCTAGGACCCCAAAACAATGAGTAATAGTCCATGAAATGGGCCATAATCGGCCAAAACTGTGAGTGTTGATGGCCAAACGCATAAGCGCCCAAGGTTTGTTAATCGTGGAAATCACTCGGGACCCCAAAGCAGTGAGTAATAGTCCACGAAGCGGGCGAGAATCGGCCAAAGCTGTGAGTGTTGATGACACGTGACCGGGGTTCCTTAAGCGGAAATCCTAGGGATCATCATTTGTGGAAATCGCTCTAGGACCCCAAAACAATGATTAATAGTTCACGAAATGGGTCGGAATCGGCCAAAACTGTGAGTGTTGAGGACCGACACGTAAACGCACCCTGGGTTCGTTAATCGTGGAAATCACTCCAGGACCCCAAAAGAGGGAGTAATAGTTCACGAAACAGGTTAGAGTTGGCCAAAACTGCGAGTGTTGACAACGGACACGTAAAGGCGCCCCGGGGATCGTAATTGTGGAAATCACTCCTGGACCCAAAGAGTAATAGTCCATGAAACGGTCCAGAATCGGCCAAAACTATGAGTGTTGATGACTGGCACGTAAATGCACACAATGGTTCGTTAATCGTGGATATCACTCCAGGACCCCAAAACAGTGAGTAATACTCCACGAAACGGGCGAGAATCGGCCAAAGCTGTGAGTGTTGATGGTGACACGTAGCGCACTTTTCGGGGTTAGTTAATCGTGGAAATCACTCGGGACCCCAAAGCAGTGAGTAATAGTCCACAAAGCGGGCTAGAATCGGCCAAAATAGTGAGTAAGAGTCCACGAAGCGGGCGAGAATCGGCCAAAACTGTGAGTGTTGCTGACCGACACGTAAGCGCACCGGGGTTAGTTAATCGTGGAAATCACTCCGGACCCCAAAATAGTGAGTAATAGTCCACGAAAGCAGGTTAGAATCGGACAAAACTGCGAGTGTTGATTACGGACACGTAAGCGCACCAGGGATCTTCAATTGTGGAAATCACTCCTGGACCCAAAGTAATAGTCCATGAAAGCGGACCCGAGAATCGGCCAAAACTATGAGTGTTGATAATAGCGTAAACAAAATGGTTAGTTAATCGTGGAATCACTCCGGGACCCCAAAGCAGTGAGTAAGTCCACGAAGCGGGCGAGAATCGGCCAAAGCTGTGACAAAAGCAGGGGGTTAGAATCGGGAAAAGCTGTGAGGACCCCAAACAGTGAGTAATAGTCCACGAAATGGGCCAGAATCGGCCAAAACTCTGTGAGTGTTGTTCCGTTAATCGTGGAAATCACTCAGTGGACCCCAAAGCGGTGAGTAAATCACTCCTAGGACCCCAAAACAGTGAGTAATAGTCCACGAAGCGGGCGAGAATCGGCCAAAACTGTGAGTGTTGATGACCGACACGACACGTAATCGTGCGCCCAGGGATAGTCACTTGTGGAAATCGCTCTAGGACCCCAAAACAGTGAGTAATAGTCCACGAAATGGGCCATAATCGGCCAAAACTGTGAGTGTTGATGGACGACACGTTAATCGTGGCGGGCACCGAAGCGGGTTCTGTGAGTGTTGATCGTGACAAATCGGGGTTCTCATCGTGGAAATCACTCAGGACCCCAAAGCGGTGAGTAATAGTCCACAAAGCGGGCTAGAATCGGCCAAAATAGTGAGTAAAAGCGAAGTGAGTGTTGATGGCCAAAACTGTGAGTGTTGAGGACCGACACAAGCGCACCCGGGGTTAGTTAATCATGGAAATCACTCGGGACCCCAAAACAGTGAGTAATAGTCCACGAAAGCAGGTTAGAGTTGGCCAAAACTGCGAGTGTTGACAGCGGACACGTAAGCGCACCGGGGATCATCAATTGTGGAAATCGCTCTAGGACCCCAAAACAATGAGTAATAGTCCATGAAATGGGCCATAATAAATCCAAAACTGTGAGTGTTGATGACCGACGCATAAACGCACCGATGGTTTGTTAATCGTGGAAATCACTCGGGACCCCAAAGCAGTGAGTAATAGTCCACGAAGCGGGCGAGAATCGGCCAAAAGCTGAGAGTTGATGACCGACACGTAAGCGCACCTAGGGATCATCATTTGTGGAAATCGCTCTAGGACCCCAAAGCGGTGAGTAATAGTTAATAGTTAGAACAAAATGGGTGAGAATCGGCCAAAACTGTGAGTGTTGAGGACCGACACGTAAGCGCACCCAGGGTTAGTTAATCGTGGAAATCACTCGGGACCCCAAAATAGGAGTAATAGTTCACGAAACAGGTTAGAGTTGGCCAAAACTGCGAGTGTTGACAGCGGACACGTAAGCGCACCGGGGATCTTCAATTGTGGAAATCACTCCTGGACCCAAGAGTAATAGTCCATGAAGCGGTCGAGAATCGGCCAAAACTATGAGTGTTGATGGTAGCGCGTAAATGCACCCAATGGTTAGTTAATCGTGGATATCACTCCGGGACCCCAAAGCAGTGAGTAATAGTCCACGAAGCGGGCGAATCGGCCAAAGCTGTGAGTGTTGATGGTGACACGTCGCGCACTTTCGGGGTTCGTTAATCGTGGAAATCACTCGGGACCCCAAAGCAGTGAGTAATAGTCCACAAAGCGGGCTAGAATCGGCCAAAATAGTGAGTAAGAGTCCACGAAACGGGCCAGAATCGGCCAAAACTGTGAGTGTTGATGGACCGACACGTAAGCGCACCCGGGGTTCGTTAATCGTGGAAATCACTCCGGACCCCAAAATAGTGAGTAATAGTCCACGAAGCAGGTTAGAATCGGACAAAACTGAGAGTGTTGATTACCGACACACGCGCGCACCACAGGGTCTGTTAATTGTGGAAATCACTCCAGGACCCCAAAAGTGAGTAATAGTCCAAAATGGGCGAGAAAGCTGTGATTAATAGTCGACAAAAGCAGGCGAGAATCGGCCAAAACTGTGAGTGTTGATGGACCGTAAACGCACGCAATGGTTCGACAACCATGGAAATCACTCCGGACCCCAAAAGCAGTGAGTAATAGTCCACGAAGCGGGCCAGAAGAATGGGCCAAAGCTGTGAGTGTTGATGGCCGACACGTAAGCGCACCGGGGATAGTCACTTGGGAAATCGAAATCGCTCTAGGACCCCAAAACAGTGATTAATAGTCACGAAATGGGCCATAACCCCAAAGCTGTGAGTGTTGATAGTCCACAAAGCGGGTTCGTTCAGTGAAATCACTTCGGACCAAAATAGTGAGTAATAGTCCACGAAGCGGGCGAGAATCGGCCAAAAGCTGTGAGTGTTGAGGACCGACACGTAAGCGCATCCGGGGTTAGTTAATCATGGAAATCACTCGGGACCCCAAAATAGTGAGTAATAGTCCACGAAGCAGGTTAGAGTTGGCCAAAACTGCGAGTGTTGACAGCGGACACGTCGCGCACCCGGGATCATCAATTGTGGAAATCGCTCTAGGACCCCAAAACAATGAGTAATAGTCCATGAAATGGGCCATAATCGGCCAAAACTATGAGTGTTGATGACCGACGTAAATAAGCACCCAATGGTTTGTTAATCGTGGAAATCACTCCGGGACCCCAAAGCAGTGAGTAATAGTCCACGAAGCGGGCGAGAATCGGCCAAAAGCTGTGAGAGTTGATGACCGACACGTAAGCGCACCTAGGGATCATCATTTGTGGAAATCACTCTAGGACCCCAAAACAATGAGATAGTAATAGTTCGGCCGAAATGGGGCGAGAATCGGCCAAAACTGTGAGTGTTGAGGACCGACACGTAAGCGCACCCGGGGTTAGTTAATCGTGGAAATCACTCGGGACCCCAAAATAGGGAGTAATAGTTCACGAAACAGGTTAGAGTTGGCCAAAACTGCGAGTGTTGACAGCGGACACGTAAGCGCACCGGGGATCTTCAATTGTGGAAATCACTCCTGGACCCAAGAGTAATAGTCCATGAAAGCGGTCGAGAATCGGCCAAAACTATGAGTGTTGATGGTAGCGCGTAAATGCACCCAATGGTTAGTTAATCGTGGATATCACTCCGGGACCCCAAAGCAGTGAGTAAAGTCCACGAAGCGGGCGAGAATCGGCCAAAGCTGTGAGTGTTGATGGTGACACGTAAGCGCTTTCGGGGTTAGTTAATCGTGGAAATCACTCGGGACCCCAAAGCAGTGAGTAATAGTCCACAAAACGGGCTAGAATCGGCCAAAATAGTGAGTAAGAGTCCACGAAACGGGCCAGAATCGGCCAAAACTGTGAGTGTTGAGGACCGACACGTAAACGCACCCGGGGTTCGTTAATCGTGGAAATCACTCCGGGACCCCAAAATAGTGAGTAATAGTCCACGAAAGCAGGTTAGAGTTGGCCAAAACTGCGAGTGTTGATTACGGACACGTAGCGCGCCCGGGGATCTTCAATTGTGGAAATCACTCCGGGACCCAAAGCAGTGAGTAATAGTCCAAAATGGGCGAGAAAGCGGCTGTGAGAATCGGCCAAAACTATGAGTGTTGATGGTACGCGTAAATGCACCCAATGGTTAGTTAATCGTGGATATCACTCCGGGACCCCAAAGCAGTGAGTAAGTCCACGAACGAAGCGGGCGAGAATCGGCCAAAGCTGTGAGTGTTGATGGTGACACGTAAGCGCTTTCGGGGTTAGTTAATCGTGGAAATCACTCTAGGACCCCAAAGCAGTGAGTAATAGTCCACGAAATGGGCTAAAATCGGCCAAAATAGTGAGTGAGTAATAGTCCACGAAGCGGGCGAGAATCGGCCAAAACTGTGAGTGTTGAGGACCGACACGTAAGCGCACCCGGGGTTAGTTAATCGTGGAAATCACTCGGGACCCCAAAATAGTGAGTAATAGTTCACGAAAGCAGGTTAGAGTTGGCCAAAACTGCGAGTGTTGACAGCGGACACGTAAGCGCACCGGGGATCTTCAATTGTGGAAATCACTCTAGGACCCCCAATGAGTAATAGTCCATGAAAGCGGTCAGAATCGGCCAAAACTATGAGTGTTGATGGTAGCGCGTAAATGCACCCAATGGTTAGTTAATCGTGGATATCACTCCGGGACCCCAAAGCAGTGAGTAAAGTCCACGAAGCGGGCGAGAATCGGCCAAAAGCTGTGAGTGTTGATGGTGACACGTAAGCGCACCTAGGGTTCATCAATTGTGGAAATCACTCTAGGACCCCAAAACGGTGAGTAATAGTCCACAAAAATGGCTAGAATCGGCCAAAATAGTGAGTAAGAGTGAAGCGGGCGAGAATCGGCCAAAACTGTGAGTGTTGAGGACCGACACGTAAGCGCCCGGGGTTAGTTAATCGTGGAAATCACTCGGGACCCCAAAATAGGGAGTAATAGTTCACGAAACAGGTTAGAGTTGGCCAAAACTGCGAGTGTTGACAGCGGACACGTAAGCGCACCGGGGATCTTCAATTGTGGAAATCACTCCTGGACCCAAGAGTAATAGTCCATGAAAGCGGTCGAGAATCGGCCAAAACTATGAGTGTTGATGGTAGCGCGTAAATGCACCCAATGGTTAGTTAATCGTGGATATCACTCCGGGACCCCAAAGCAGTGAGTAAAGTCCACGAAGCGGGCGAGAATCGGCCAAAGCTGTGAGTGTTGATGGTGACACGTAGCGCTTTCGGGGTTAGTTAATCGTGGAAATCACTCGGGACCCCAAAGCAGTGAGTAATAGTCCACAAAGCGGGCTAGAATCGGCCAAAATAGTGAGTAAGAGTCCACAAGCGGGCGAGAATCGGCCAAAACTGTGAGTGTTGAGGACCGACACGTAAGCGCACCCGGGGTTAGTTAATCGTGGAAATCACTCGGGACCCCAAAATAGTGAGTAATAGTCCACGAAGCAGGTTAGAGTTGGCCAAAACTGCGAGTGTTGACGGACACGTAAGCGCACACCACAGGGTTCTGGTCAATGGTTAGTTAATGGAAATCACTCCTGGACCCCAAAGCAGTGAGTAATAGTCCACAAAATGGTCGAGAATCGGGAAAAACTGAGTGTTGATAATAGTGTAAAGAATGCGAATCGGCCAAGCTGTGAGTGTTGATGACCAACACGTAACCGCACCCAGGGTTCGTTAATCGTGGAAATCACTCCGGACCCCAAAAGCAGTGAGTAATAGTCCACGAAGCGGGCGAGAATGGGCCAAAAGCTGTGAGTGTGATGATGGTGTGAGTGTTGATGACCGACACGTAAGCGCACCCGGGGATAGTCAATTGTGGAAATCACTCTAGGACCCCAAAACAGTGAGTAATAGTCCACGAAATGGGCCAGAATCGGCCAAAACTGTGAGTGTTGATGGTGACAACGCGCGCACCGGGGTTCGTTCAGAAATCACTTCGGACACCAAACCGGTGAGTAATAGTCCACGAAAAGCGGGCGAGAATCGGCCAAAACTGTGAGTGTTGAGGACCGACACGTAAAGCGCATCCGGGGTTAGTTAATCATGGAAATCACTCGGGACCCCAAAATAGTGAGTAATAGTCCACGAAAGCAGGTTAGAGTTGGCCAAAACTGCGAGTGTTGACAGCGGACACGTAAGCGCACCGGGGATCTTCAATTGTGGAAATCACTCTAGGACCCCAAAACAATGAGTAATAGTCCATGAAAGCGGCCAGAATCGGCCAAAACTATGAGTGTTGATGGCCAAGCGCGTAAATGCACCCAATGGTTTGTTAATCGTGGAAATCACTCCGGGACCCCAAAGCAGTGAGTAATAGTCCACGAAGCGGGCGAGAATCGCCAAAGCTGTGAGTGTTGATGGTGACACGTAAGCGCACCTAGGGTTCATCAATTGTGGAAATCACTCTAGGACCCCAAAACGGTGATTAATAGTCCACAAAGCGGGCTAGAATCGGCCAAAATAGTGAGTAAGAGTCCACGAAGGGCGAGAATCGGCCAAAACTGTGAGTGTTGAGGACCGACACGTAAGCGCACCCGGGGTTCGTTAATCGTGGAAATCACTCGGGACCCCAAAATAGGGAGTAATAGTTCACGAAACAGGTTAGAGTTGGCCAAAACTGCGAGTGTTGACAGCGGACACGTAAGCGCGCACCGGGGATCTTCAATTGTGGAAATCACTCCTGGACCCAAGAGTAATAGTCCATGAAGCGGTCGAGAATCGGCCAAAACTATGAGTGTTGATGGTAGCGCGTAAATGCACCCAATGGTTAGTTAATCGTGGATATCACTCCGGGACCCCAAAGCAGTGAGTAAGTCCACGAAGCGGGCGAGAATCGGCCAAAGCTGTGAGTGTTGATGGTGACACGTAAGCGCTTTTCGGGGTTAGTTAATCGTGGAAATCACTCAGGGACCCCAAAGCAGTGAGTAATAGTCCACAAAGCGGGCTAGAATCGGCCAAAATAGTGAGTAAGAGTCCACGAAACGGGCCAGAATCGGCCAAAACTGTGAGTGTTGAGGACCGACACGTAAGCGCACCCGGGGTTCGTTAATCGTGGAAATCACTCAGGACCCCAAAATAGTGAGTAATAGTCCACGAAGCAGGTTAGAGTTGGCCAAAACTGCGAGTGTTGACACACGGACACGTAAGCACCGGGGATCTTCAATTGTGAAATCACTCCTGGACCCAAAAGTGAGTAATAGTCCATGAAGCGGTCGAGAATCGGCCAAAACTATGAGTGTTGATGGTAGCGCGTAAATGCACCCAATGGTTAGTTAATCGTGGATATCACTCCGGACCCCAAAGCAGTGAGTAAGTCCACGAAGCGGGCGAGAATCGGCCAAAAGCTGTGAGTGTTGATGGTGACACGTAAGCGCACACGAGGGATTCACTTGTGGAAATCACTCTAGGACCCCAAAGCAGTGAGTAATATAGTCCACAAAGCGGGCTAGTAAATCGGCCAAAATAGTGAGTAAGAGTCCACGAAGCGGGCGAGAATCGGCCAAAACTGTGAGTGTTGAGGACCGACACGTAACCGCGCGCCCGGGGTTAGTTAATCGTGGAAATCACTCGGGACCCCAAAATAGTGAGTAATAGTTCACGAAGCAGGTTAGAGTTGGCCAAAACTGCGAGTGTTGACAGCGGACACGTAAGCGCACCGAGGATCTTCAATTGTGGAAATCACTCTAGGACCCCAAAACAATGAGTAATAGTCCATGAAAGCGGTCAGAATCGGCCAAAACTATGAGTGTTGATGGTAGCGCGTAAATGCACCCAATGGTTAGTTAATCGTGGATATCACTCCGGGACCCCAAAGCAGTGAGTAAGTCACACGAAGCGGGCGAGAATCGGCCAAAGCTGTGAGTGTTGATGGACCGACACGTAAGCGCACTCGGGGTTCATTAATCGTGGAAATCACTCTAGGACCCCAAAACGGTGAGTAATAGTCCACAAAGCGGGCTAGAATCGGCCAAAATAGTGAGTAAGAGTCCACAAGCGGGCGAGAATCGGCCAAAACTGTGAGTGTTGAGGACCGACACGTAAGCGCACCCGGGGTTAGTTAATCGTGGAAATCACTCGGGACCCCAAAATAGGGAGTAATAGTTCACGAAACAGGTTAGAGTTGGCCAAAACTGCGAGTGTTGACAGCGGACACGTAAGCGCACCGGGGATCTTCAATTGTGGAAATCACTCCTGGACCCAAGAGTAATAGTCCATGAAAGCGGTCGAGAATCGGCCAAAACTATGAGTGTTGATGGTAGCGCGTAAATGCACCCAATGGTTAGTTAATCGTGGATATCACTCCGGGACCCCAAAGCAGTGAGTAAGTCCACGAAGCGGGGGAGAATCGGCCAAAAGCTGTGAGTGTTGATGGTGACACGTAAGCGCTTTCGGGGTTAGTTAATCGTGGAAATCACTCGGGACCCCAAAGCAGTGAGTAATAGTCCACAAAACGGGCTAGAATCGGCCAAAATAGTGAGTAAGAGTCCACGAAACGGGCCAGAATCGGCCAAAACTGTGAGTGTTGAGGACCGACACGTAAACGCACCCCGGGGTTCGTTAATCGTGGAAATCACTCCGGGACCCCAAAATAGTGAGTAATAGTCCACGAAACAGGTTAGAGTTGGCCAAAACTGCGAGTGTTGACAACGGACACGTAAACGCACCCCGGGGATCTTCAATTGTGGAAATCACTCCTGGACCCAAGAGTAATAGTCCATGAAACGGTCCAGAATCGGCCAAAACTATGAGTGTTGATGGTAGCACGTAAATGCACCCAATGGTTAGTTAATCGTGGATATCACTCCGGGACCCCAAAGCAGTGAGTAATGTGAGTAAGTCCACGAAGCGGGCGAGAATCGGCCAAAAAGTGTTGTGAGTGTTGATGGTGACACGTAAGCGGGGTTCCTTAATCGTGGAAATCACTCGGGACCCCAAAGCGGTGAGTAATAGTCCACAAAGCGGGCTAGAATCGGCCAAAATAGTGAGTAAGAGTCCACGAAGCGGGCGAATCGGCCAAAACTGTGAGTGTTGATGACCCGACACGTAAGCGCACCCGGGGTTCGTTAATCGTGGAAATCACTCAGGACCCCAAAATAGTGAGTAATAGTCCACGAAGCAGGTTAGAGTTGGCCAAAACTGCGAGTGTTGACAGCGGACACGTCGCGCACCGGGGATCTTCAATTGTGAAATCACTCCTGGACCCAAGGGTAATAGTCATGAAGCGGTGGAAATCGGCCAAAACTATGAGGACCCGTAAAACAATGTTAGTTAATATATCACCGGGACCCCAAAATGTGGTAAGTCCACGAAGCGGGCAGAATCGGCCAAAAAGCTGTGAGTGTTGATGGTGACACGTCGCACTTTCGGGGTTCCTTAATCGGAAATTCGGGTTCATCGTGAGTAAAGTCCACAAAGCGGGGACGGCCAAAATAGTGAGTAATAGTCCACGAAGCGGGCGAGAATCGGCCAAAACTGTGAGTGTTGAGGACCGACACGTAAGCGCACCCGGGGTTAGTTAATCGTGGAAATCACTCGGGACCCCAAAATAGTGAGTAATAGTCACGAAAGCAGGTTAGAGTTGGCCAAAACTGCGAGTGTTGACAGCGGACACGTAAGCGCACCGAGGGATCTTCAATTGTGGAAATCACTCTAGGACCCCAAAACAATGAGTAATAGTCCATGAAAGCGGTCAGAATCGGCCAAAACTATGAGTGTTGATGGTAGCGCGTAAATGCACCCAATGGTTAGTTAATCGTGGATATCACTCCGGGACCCCAAAGCAGTGAGTAAAGTCCACGAAGCGGGCGAGAATCGGCCAAAAGCTGTGAGTGTTGATGGTGACCGGGGTTCCTTAATCGTGGAAATCACTAGGACCCCAAAGCGGTGAGTAATAGTCCACAAAGCGGGCTAGAATCGGCCAAAATAGTGAGTAATAGTTCACGAAGCGGGCGAGAATCGGCCAAAACTGTGAGTGTTGAGGACCGACACGTAAGCGCACCCGGGTTAGTTAATCGTGGAAATCACTCGGGACCCCAAAATAGGGAGTAATAGTTCACGAAACAGGTTAGAGTTGGCCAAAACTGCGAGTGTTGACAGCGGACACGTAAACGCACCCCGGGGATCTTCAATTGTGGAAATCACTCCTGGACCCAAGAGTAATAGTCCATGAAAGCGGTCGAGAATCGGCCAAAACTATGAGTGTTGATGGTAGCGCGTAAATGCACCCAATGGTTCGTTAATCGTGGATATCACTCCAGGACCCCAAAACAGTGAGTAAGTCCACGAAACGGGCGAGAATCGGCCAAAACTGTGAGTGTTGATGGTGACACGTAAGCGCTTTCGGGGTTAGTTAATCGTGGAAATCACTCGGGACCCCAAAGCAGTGAGTAATAGTCCACAAAACGGGCTAGAATCGGCCAAAATAGTGAGTAAGAGTCCACGAAACGGGCCAGAATCGGCCAAAACTGTGAGTGTTGAGGACCGACACGTAAACGCACCCCGGGGTTCGTTTATCGTGGAAATCACTCCGGGACCCCAAAATAGTGAGTAATAGTCCACGAAACAGGTTAGAGTTGGCCAAAACTGCGAGTGTTGTTGACAAGCGCACAGGGTTTGTTACGTCGCGAAATTACAGCAGGATCTTCAATTGTGTAAATCACTCCTGGACCAAAAGTGAGTAATAGTCCACAAAGCGGTCGAGAATCGGCCAAAACTATGAGTGTTGATGGTAGCGCGTAAATGCACCCAATGGTTCGTTAATCGTGGATATCACTCCAGGACCCCAAAACAGTGAGTAAGTCCACGAAACGGGCCAGAATCGGCCAAAACTGTGAGTGTTGATGGTGACGTAAGCGCACCCGGGGTTAGTTAATCGTGGAAATCACTCTAGGACCCCAAAGCAGTGAGTAATAGTCCACAAAGGGCTAGAATCGGCCAAAAGCTGTGAGTGTTGAGTGACACGTAAGCGCACCCGGGGTTCGTTCATCGGGAAATCACTCATGAAGGACCCCGGACAGTGACCAAAGTGTTGAGGTCCACGTAAAGCGGGCGAATCGGCCAAAAGCTGTGAGTGTTGAGGACCGACACGTAAGCGCACCGGGGTTAGTTAATCGTGGAAATCACTCGGGACCCCAAAATAGTGAGTAATAGTCCACGAAAGCAGGTTAGAGTTGGCCAAAACTGCGAGTGTTGACAGCGGACACGTCGCGCACCGGGGATCTTCAATTGTGGAAATCACTCTAGGACCCCAAAACAATGAGTAATAGTCCATGAAACGGGCCAGAATCGGCCAAAACTATGAGTGTTGATGGTAGCGCGTAAATGCACCCAATGGTTAGTTAATCGTGGATATCACTCCGGGACCCCAAAGCAGTGAGTATAGTCCACGAAGCGGGCGAGAATCGGCCAAAAGCTGTGAGTGTTGATGACCGACACGTAAGCGCACCCTCGGGGTTCATCAATCGTGGAAATCACTCTAGGACCCCAAAAGCGGTGAGTAATAGTCCACAAAGCGGGCTAGAATCGGCCAAAATAGTGAGTAAGAGTCCACGAAGCGGGCGAGAATCGGCCAAAACTGTGAGTGTTGAGGACCGACACGTAAGCGCACCCGGGGTTAGTTAATCGTGGAAATCACTCGGGACCCCAAAATAGGAGTAATAGTTCACGAAACAGGTTAGAGTTGGCCAAAACTGCGAGTGTTGACAGCGGACACGTAAGCGCGCCCGGGGATCTTCAATTGTGGAAATCACTCCTGGACCCAAAGAGTAATAGTCCATGAAAGCGGTCGAGAATCGGCCAAAACTATGAGTGTTGATGGTAGCGCGTAAATGCACCCAATGGTTAGTTAATCGTGGATATCACTCCGGGACCCCAAAGCAGTGAGTAAGTCCACGAAGCGGGCGAGAATCGGCCAAAGCTGTGAGTGTTGATGGTGACACGCGCACTCGGGGTTAGTTAATCGTGGAAATCACTCGGGACCCCAAAGCAGTGAGTAATAGTCCACAAAGCGGGCTAGAATCGGCCAAAATAGTGAGTAAGAGTCCACGAAGCGGGCGAGAATCGGCCAAAACTGTGAGTGTTGAGGACCGACACGTAAGCGCACCCGGGGTTAGTTAATCGTGGAAATCACTCAGGACCCCAAAATAGTGAGTAATAGTTCACGAAACAGGTTAGAGTTGGCCAAAACTGCGAGTGTTGACAGCGGACACGTCGCGCGCACCCGGGGATCTTCAATTGTGGAAATCACTCCTGGACCCAAGAGTAATAGTCCATGAAAGCGGTCGAGAATCGGCCAAAACTATGAGTGTTGATGGTAGCGCGTAAATGCACCCAATGGTTAGTTAATCGTGGATATCACTCCGGGACCCCAAAGCAGTGAGTAAGTCCACGAAGCGGGCGAGAATCGGCCAAAGCTGTGAGTGTTGATGGTGACGACACGTAAGCGCTTTTCGGGGTTCCTTAATCGTGGAAATCACTCGGGACCCCAAAGCGGTGAGTAATAGTCCACAAAGCGGGCTAGAATCGGCCAAAATAGTGAGTAAGAGTCCACAAGCGGGCGAGAATCGGCCAAAACTGTGAGTGTTGAGGACCGACACGTAAGCGCACCCGGGGTTAGTTAATCGTGGAAATCACTCAGGACCCCAAAATAGTGAGTAATAGTCCACGAAACAGGTTAGAGTTGGCCAAAACTGCGAGTGTTGACAGCGGACACGTCGCGCACCCGGGGATCTTCAATTGTGGAAATCACTCCTGGACCCAAAACGTTGAGTAATAGTCCATGAAACGGTCCAGAATCGGCCAAAACTATGAGTGTTGATGACTGGCACGTAAATGCACCCAATGGTTCGTTAATCGTGGATATCACTCCGGGACCCCAAAGCAGTGAGTAAGTCCACGAAGCGGGCAGAATTGGCCAAAAGCTGTGAGTGTTGATGGTGACACGTAAGCGCACCGGGGATCATCAATTGGGGTTCCTTAATCGTAAATCATGAACTGGGACCCCAAAGCTGTGAGTAATAGTCCACAAAGCGAGGTTTGTTAATGGTGGAAATCACTCAGGACCCCAAAAAGTGAGGCCAAAATAGTGTTGATGACCGAGTAAGCGCACCCTAGGGATCATCATTTGTGGCGCTCTAGGACCCCAAAACAATGATTAATAGTTCACGAAATGGGCCATAATCGGCCAAAACTGTGAGTGTTGAGGACCGACACGTAAACGCACCCCGGGGTTCGTTAATCGTGGAAATCACTCCGGGACCCCAAAATAGGGAGTAATAGTTCACGAAACAGGTTAGAGTTGGCCAAAACTGCGAGTGTTGACAGCGGACACGTAAGCGCACCGGGGATCTTCAATTGTGGAAATCACTCCTGGACCCAAGAGTAATAGTCCATGAAAGCGGTCGAGAATCGGCCAAAACTATGAGTGTTGATGGTAGCGCGTAAATGCACCCAATGGTTAGTTAATCGTGGATATCACTCCGGGACCCCAAAGCAGTGAGTAAGTCCACGAAGCGGGCGAGAATCGGCCAAAGCTGTGAGTGTTGATGGTGACACGTAAGCACTTTCGGGGTTAGTTAATCGTGGAAATCACACTCGGGACCCCAAAACAGTGAGTAATAGTCCACAAAACGGGCTAGAATCGGCCAAAATAGTGAGTAAGAGTCCACGAAACGGGCCAGAATTGGCCAAAACTATGAGTGTTGAGGACCGACACGTAAGCGCACCCCGGGGTTCGTTAATCGTGGAAATCACTCCGGGACCCCAAAATAGGGAGTAATAGTTCACGAAACAGGTTAGAGTTGGCCAAAACTGCGAGTGTTGACAGCGGACACGTAAGCGCACCGAGGATCTTCAATTGTGGAAATCACTCCTGGACCCCAAAGAGTAATAGTCCATGAAAGCGGTCGAGAATCGGCCAAAACTATGAGTGTTGATGGTAGCGCGTAAATGCACCCAATGGTTAGTTAATCGTGGATATCACTCCGGGACCCCAAAGCAGTGAGTAAGTAAGTCCACGAAGCGGGCAGAATCGGACCCCAAAAGCAGTGAGTGAGTGTTGATGGTGACACGTAAGCGCAGTGAGTGTTGGGGTTCGGGGTTAGTTAATCGTGGAAATCACTCAGGACCCCTCAGGGACCCCAGCGGAAGGGCAGTGAGTAATAGTCCATGAAAGCGGTCCAGAATCGGCCAAAACTGTGAGTGTTGATGACCGACGCGTAAGCGCACCCGGGGGTTAATCGTGGAATCACTCGGACCCCAAAATAGTGAGTAATAGTCCACGAAGCGGGCAGAATCGGCCAAAAGCTGTGAGTGTTGATGACCGACCAAAGCGCAGGGGTTGAGTGTGGAAATCACTGAGGACCCCAAAACGGTGAGTAATAGTCAAAATAGTGAGTAAGAGTCCACAAGCGGGCGAATCGGCCAAAACTGTGAGTGTTGAGGACCGACACGTAAGCGCACCCGGGGTTCGTTAATCGTGGAAATCACTCAGGACCCCAAAATAGTGAGTAATAGTTCACGAAACAGGTTAGAGTTGGCCAAAACTGCGAGTGTTGACAGCGGACACGTAAAGCGCACCGAGGGATCTTCAATTGTGGAAATCACTCCTGGACCCAAGAGTAATAGTCCATGAAGCGGTCGAGAATCGGCCAAAACTATGAGTGTTGATGGTAGCGCGTAAATGCACCCAATGGTTAGTTAATCGTGGATATCACTCTAGGACCCCAAAGCAGTGAGTAAGTCCACGAAGCGGGCAGAATCGGCCAAAGCTGTGAGTGTTGATGGTGACGTAAGCGCTTTCGGGGTTCGTTAATCGTGGAAATCACTCGGGACCCCAAAGCAGTGAGTAATAGTCCACAAAGCGGGCTAGAATCGGCCAAAATAGTGAGAGTCCACAAGCGGGCGAGAATCGGCCAAAACTGTGAGTGTTGAGGACCGACGTAAGCGCGCCCGGGGTTAGTTAATCGTGGAAATCACTCGGGACCCCAAAATAGTGAGTAATAGTCCACGAAACAGGTTAGAGTTGGCCAAAACTGCGAGTGTTGACAGCGGACACGTCGCGCGCACCGGGGATCTTCAATTGTGGAAATCACTCCTGGACCCAAAAGAGTAATAGTCCATCGGCCAAAGCGGTCGAGAATCGGCCAAAACTATGAGTGTTGATGGTAGCGCGTAAATGCACCCAATGGTTCGTTAATCGTGGATATCACTCCAGGACCCCAAAACAGTGAGTAAGTCCACGAAACGGGCCAGAATCGGCCAAAACTGTGAGTGTTGATGGTGACACGTAAGCGCACTCGGGGTTCATAATCGTGGAAATCACTCGGGACCCCAAAGCAGTGAGTAATAGTCCACAAAGCGGGCTAGAATCGGCCAAAATAGTTGAGTAAGAGTCCACGAAAAGCGGACCCCAAAACAATGATTAAATCGGCCAAAACTGTGAGTGTTGAGGACCGACACACGTAAGCGCACCCGGGGTTAGTTAATCGTGGAAATCACTCGGGACCCCAAAATAGGGAGTAATAGTTCACGAAACAGGTTAGAGTTGGCCAAAACTGCGAGTGTTGACAGCGGACACGTAAGCGCACCGGGGATCTTCAATTGTGGAAATCACTCCTGGACCCAAGAGTAATAGTCCATGAAAGCGGTCGAGAATCGGCCAAAACTATGAGTGTTGATGGTAGCGCGTAAATGCACCCAATGGTTAGTTAATCGTGGATATCACTCCGGGACCCCAAAGCAGTGAGTAAGTCCACGAAGCGGGCGAGAATCGGCCAAAAGCTGTGAGTGTTGATGGTGACGTAAGCGCTTTCGGGGTTAGTTAATCGTGGAAATCACTCCGGGACCCCAAAACAGTGAGTAATAGTCCACAAAACGGGCTAGAATCGGCCAAAATAGTGAGTAAGAGTCCACAAGCGGGCCAGAATCGGCCAAAACTGTGAGTGTTGAGGACCGACACGTAAACGCACCCCGGGGTTTGTTTATCGTGGAAATCACTCCGGGACCCCAAAATAGTGAGTAATAGTCCACGAAACAGGTTAGAGTTGGCCAAAACTGCGAGTGTTGACAGCGGACACGTCGCGCGCACCGAGGATCTTCAATTGTGGAAATCACTCCTGGACCCAAAAGAGTAATAGTCCACAAAAGCGGTCGAGAATCGGCCAAAACTATGAGTGTTGATGGTAGCGCGTAAATGCACCCAATGGTTAGTTAATCGTGGATATCACTCCGGGACCCCAAAGCAGTGAGTAAGTCCACGAAGCGGGCGAAGAATCGGCCAAAGCTGTGAGTGTTGATGGTGACACGTCGCGCTCGGGGTTCCTTAATCGTGGAAATCACTCAGGACCCCAAAGCAGTGAGTAATAGTCCACAAAGCGGGCTAGAATCGGCCAAAATAGTGAGTAAGAGTCCACGAAGCGGGCGAGAATCGGCCAAAACTGTGAGTGTTGAGGACCGACACGTAAGCGCACCCGGGGTTAGTTAATCGTGGAAATCACTCAGGACCCCAAAATAGTGAGTAATAGTCCACGAAAGCAGGTTAGAGTTGGCCAAAACTGCGAGTGTTGACAACGGACACGTCGCGCACCGGGGATCTTCAATTGTGGAAATCACTCTGGACCCCCAATGAGTAATAGTCCATGAAAGCGGTCCAGAATCGGCCAAAACTATGAGTGTTGATGGTAGCGCGTAAATGCACCCAATGGTTAGTTAATCGTGGATATCACTCCGGGACCCCAAAGCAGTGAGTAAGTCCACGAAGCGGGCGAGAATCGGCCAAAAGCTGTGAGTGTTGATGGTGACACGTAAGCACTCTAGGGTTCATTAATCGTGGAAATCACTCTAGGACCCCAAAGCGGTGAGTAATAGTCCACAAAGCGGGCTAGAATCGGCCAAAATAGTGAGTAAGAGTCCACGAAGCGGGCGAGAATCGGCCAAAACTGTGAGTGTTGAGGACCGACACGTAAGCGCACCCGGGGTTCGTTAATCGTGGAAATCACTCGGGACCCCAAAATAGGAGTAATAGTTCACGAAACAGGTTAGAGTTGGCCAAAACTGCGAGTGTTGACAGCGGACACGTAAGCGCACCGGGGATCTTCAATTGTGGAAATCACTCCTGGACCCAAGAGTAATAGTCCATGAAGCGGTCGAGAATCGGCCAAAACTATGAGTGTTGATGGTAGCGCGTAAATGCACCCAATGGTTAGTTAATCGTGGATATCACTCCGGGACCCCAAAGCAGTGAGTAATAGTCCACGAAGCGGGCGAGAATCGGCCAAAGCTGTGAGTGTTGATGGTGACACGTAAGCACTTTCGGGGTTAGTTAATCGTGGAAATCATTCCGGGACCCCAAAAGAGTGAGTAATAGTCCACGAAACGGGCTAGAATCGGCCAAAATAGTGAGTAAGAGTCCACGAAACGGGCCAGAATCGGCCAAAACTGTGAGTGTTGAGGACCGACACGTAAGCGCACCGGGGTTCGTTAATCGTGGAAATCACTCCGGGACCCCAAAATAGTGAGTAATAGTCCACGAAACAGGTTAGAGTTGGCCAAAACTGCGAGTGTTGATTACGGACACGTAAGCGCACCACAGGATCTTCAATTGTGGAAATCACCCCTCCTGGACCCAAAATGGGAGTAATAGTCCATTAAAGCGGGCGAGAATCGGCCAAAACTATGAGTGTTGATGGTAGCGCGTAAATGCACCCAATGGTTCGTTAATCGTGGAAATCACTCCGGACCCCAAAGCAGTGAGTAATAGTCCACGAAGCGGGCGAGAATGGGCCAAAGCTGTGAGTGTTGATGGTGACACGTAAGCGCACCCGGGGATAGTCACTTGTGGAAATCACTCTAGGACCCCAAAACAGTGAGTAATAGTCCACGAAATGGGCCAGAATCGGCCAAAACTGTGAGTGTTGATGGTGACACGTAAGCGCGCACCGGGGTTCGTTCATCGTGGAAATCACTTCCAGACACCAATAGTGAGTAATAGTCCACGAAGCGGGCGAGAATCGGCCAAAACTGTGAGTGTTGAGGACCGACACGTAAAGCGCATCCGGGGTTCGTTAATCGTGGAAATCACTCCGGGACCCCAAAATAGTGAGTAATAGTCCACGAAACAGGTTAGAGTTGGCCAAAACTGCGAGTGTTGACAGCGGACACGTCGCGCACCGAGGATCTTCAATTGTGGAAATCACTCTAGGACCCCAAAACAATGAGTAATAGTCCATGAAAGCGGGCCAGAATCGGCCAAAACTATGAGTGTTGATGGTAGCGCGTAAATGCACCCAATGTTTGTTAATCGTGGATATCACTCCGGGACCCCAAAGCAGTGAGTAATAGTCCACGAAGCGGGCGAGAATCGGCCAAAAGCTGTGAGTGTTGATGACCGACACGTAAGCGCTTTCTAGGGTTCATCAATTGTGGAAATCACTCTAGGACCCCAAAACGGTGAGTAATAGTCCACGAAGCGGGCTAGAATCGGCCAAAATAGTGAGTAAAGTCCACGAAGCGGGAGAATCGGCCAAAACTGTGAGTGTTGAGGACCGACACGTAAGCGCACCCGGGGTTAGTTAATCGTGGAAATCACTCGGGACCCCAAAATAGGGAGTAATAGTTCACGAAACAGGTTAGAGTTGGCCAAAACTGCGAGTGTTGACAGCGGACACGTAAGCGCACCGGGGATCTTCAATTGTGGAAATCACTCCTGGACCCAAGAGTAATAGTCCATGAAAGCGGTCGAGAATCGGCCAAAACTATGAGTGTTGATGGTAGCGCGTAAATGCACCCAATGGTTAGTTAATCGTGGATATCACTCCGGGACCCCAAAGCAGTGAGTAAGTCCACGAAGCGGGCGAGAATCGGCCAAAAGCTGTGAGTGTTGATGGTGACACGTCGCACTTTCGGGGTTCCTTAATCGTGGAAATCACTCGGGACCCCAAAGCAGTGAGTAATAGTCCACAAAGCGGGCTAGAATCGGCCAAAATAGTGAGTAAGAGTCCACACAAGCGGGCGAATCGGCCAAAACTGTGAGTGTTGAGGACCGACACGTCGCGCACCCGGGGTTAGTTAATCGTGGAAATCACTCGGGACCCCAAAATAGTGAGTAATAGTTCACGAAACAGGTTAGAGTTGGCCAAAACTGCGAGTGTTGACGGACACGTAAGCGCACCGGGGATCTTCAATTGTGGAAATCACTCCTGGACCCAAGAGTAATAGTCCATGAAAGCGGTCGAGAATCGGCCAAAACTATGAGTGTTGATGGTAGCGCGTAAATGCACCCAATGGTTAGTTAATCGTGGATATCACTCCGGGACCCCAAAGCAGTGAGTAAGTCCACGAAGCGGGCAGAATCGGCCAAAAGCTGTGAGTGTTGATGGTGACACGTAAGCGCTTTCGGGGTTCCTTAATCGTGGAAATCACTCGGGACCCCAAAGCGGTGAGTAATAGTCCACAAAGCGGGCTAGAATCGGCCAAAATAGTGAGTAAGAGTCCACGAAGCGGGCGAGAATCGGCCAAAACTGTGAGTGTTGAGGACCGACACGTAAGCGCACCCGGGGTTAGTTAATCGTGGAAATCACTCGGGACCCCAAAATAGTGAGTAATAGTTCACGAAACAGGTTAGAGTTGGCCAAAACTGCGAGTGTTGACAGCGGACACGTAAACGCACCCCGGGGATCTTCGATTGTGGAAATCACTCCTGGACCCAAGGAGTAATAGTCCATGAAACGGTCCAGAATCGGCCAAAACTATGAGTGTTGATGGTAGCGCGTAAATGCACCCAATGGTTAGTTAATCGTGGATATCACTCCGGGACCCCAAAGCAGTGAGTAAGTCCACGAAGCGGGCGAGAATCGGCCAAAAGCTGTGAGTGTTGATGGTGACACGTAAGCGCACTTTTCGGGGTTCCTTAATCGTGGAAATCACTCGGGACCCCAAAGCGGTGAGTAATAGTCCACAAAGCGGGCTAGAATCGGCCAAAATAGTGAGTAAGAGTCCACAAGCGGGCGAGAATCGGCCAAAACTGTGAGTGTTGAGGACCGACACGTAAGCGCACCCGGGGTTCGTTAATCGTGGAAATCACTCAGGACCCCAAAATAGTGAGTAATAGTTCACGAAACAGGTTAGAGTTGGCCAAAACTGCGAGTGTTGACAGCGGACACGTCGCGCACCCGAGGATCTTCAATTGTGGAAATCACTCCTGGACCCAAGAGTAATAGTCCATGAAAGCGGTCGAGAATCGGCCAAAACTATGAGTGTTGATGGTAGCGCGTAAATGCACCCAATGGTTAGTTAATCGTGGATATCACTCCGGGACCCCAAAGCAGTGAGTAAGTCCACGAAGCGGGCAGAATCGGCCAAAGCTGTGAGTGTTGATGGTGGTGACGTAGCGCTTTCGGGGTTAGTTAATCGTGGAAATCACTCGGGACCCCAAAGCAGTGAGTAATAGTCCACAAAGCGGGCTAGAATCGGCCAAAATAGTGAGTAAGAGTCCACGAAGCGGGCGAGAATCGGCCAAAACTGTGAGTGTTGAGGACCGACACGTAAGCGCACCCCGGGGTTCGTTTATCGTGGAAATCACTCCGGGACCCCAAAATAGTGAGTAATAGTTCACGAAACAGGTTAGAGTTGGCCAAAACTGCGAGTGTTGACAACGGACACGTAAACGCACCCCGGGGATCTTCAATTGTGGAAATCACTCCTGGACCCAAGTGAGTAATAGTCCATGAAAGCGGTCGAGAATCGGCCAAAACTATGAGTGTTGATGGTAGCATGCGTAAATGCACCCAATGGTTAGTTAATCGTGGATATCACTCTAGGACCCCAAAGCAGTGAGTAAGTCCACGAAGCGGGCAGAATCGGCCAAAGCTGTGAGTGTTGATGGTGACACGTAAGCGCTTTCGGGGTTCGTTAATCGTGGAAATCACTCGGGACCCCAAAGCGGTGAGTAATAGTCCACAAAGCGGGCTAGAATCGGCCAAAATAGTGAGTGAGTAAGAGTCCACGAAGCGGGCGAATCGGCCAAAACTGTGAGTGTTGAGGACCGACACGTAAGCACCGGGGTTAGTTAATCGTGGAAATCACTCGGGACCCCAAAATAGTGAGTAATAGTTCACGAAAGCAGGTTAGAGTTGGCCAAAACTGCGAGTGTTGACAGCGGACACGTAAGCACCCGGGGATCTTCAATTGTGGAAATCACTCCTGGACCCCAAAACAATGAGTAATAGTCCATGAAAGCGGGCCAGAATCGGCCAAAACTATGAGTGTTGATGGTAGCGCGTAAATGCACCCAATGGTTAGTTAATCGTGGATATCACTCCGGGACCCCAAAGCAGTGAGTAAAGTCCACGAAGCGGGCGAGAATCGGCCAAAAGCTGTGAGTGTTGATGACCGACACGTAAGCGCTTTCGGGGTTCATCAATCGTGGAAATCACTCTAGGACCCCAAAACGGTGAGTAATAGTCCACAAAGCGGCTAGAATCGGCCAAAATAGTGTAAGTCACGAAATGGGTGGAATCGGCCAAAGCTGTAGTGTTGAGGAATCGGCCAAAACTGTGAGTGTTGAGGACCGACGTAAGCGCCCGGGGTTAGTTAATCGTGGAAATCACTCGGGACCCCAAAATAGGGAGTAATAGTTCACGAAACAGGTTAGAGTTGGCCAAAACTGCGAGTGTTGACAGCGGACACGTCGCGCACCCGGGGATCTTCAATTGTGGAAATCACTCCTGGACCCAAGAGTAATAGTCCATGAAAGCGGTCGAGAATCGGCCAAAACTATGAGTGTTGATGGTAGCGCGTAAATGCACCCAATGGTTAGTTAATCGTGGATATCACTCCGGGACCCCAAAGCAGTGAGTAAGTCCACGAAGCGGGCGAGAATCGGCCAAAAGCTGTGAGTGTTGATGGTGACACGTAAGCGCACTCGGGGTTAGTTAATCGTGGAAATCACTCGGGACCCCAAAGCAGTGAGTAATAGTCCACAAAGCGGGCTAGAATCGGCCAAAATAGTGAGTAAGAGTCCACAAGCGGGCGAGAATCGGCCAAAACTGTGAGTGTTGAGGACCGACACGTAAGCGCACCCGGGGTTCGTTAATCGTGGAAATCACTCGGGACCCCAAAATAGTGAGTAATAGTCCACGAAGCAGGTTAGAGTTGGCCAAAACTGCGAGTGTTGATTACGGACACGTAAGCGCACCAGGGATCTTCAATTGTGGAAATCACTCCTGGACCCAAAAAGAGTAATAGTCCACAAAGCGGTCGAGAATCGGCCCATGAGTGTTGAAGCGTAAATGCACCCAATCGTTAATCGTGGAATCACTCGGACCCCAAAAGCAGTGAGTAAGTCCACGAAGCGGGCGAGAATCGGCCAAAGCTGTGAGTGTTGATGGTGACACGTAGCGCACTCGGGGTTCCTTAATCGGAAATCACTCGGGACCCCAAAGCAGTGAGTAATAGTCCACAAAAAGCGGGCTAGAATCGGCCAAAATAGGAGTCCACAAATCGGCCAAAACTGTGAGTGGACCGACACGTAAGCGCACCCGGGGTTCGTTAATCGTGGAAATCACTCCGGACCCCAAAGCAGTGAGTAATAGTCCACGAAAGCGGTTAGAATTGGCCAAAGCTGTGAGTGTTGATGACGGACACGTAAGCGCACCGATCTTCAATTGTGGAAATCACTCAGGGACCCAAAACAGTGAGTAATAGTCCATGAAAGCGGTCGAGAATCGGCCAAAACTATGAGTGTTGATGGACGGACACGTAAATGCACCCAATGGTTAGTTAATCGTGGAAATCGCTCTAGGACCCCAAAAGCAGTGAGTAATAGTCCATGAAGCGGGCCAGAATCGGCCAAAACTGTGAGTGTTGATGGTGACACGTAAGCGCTTTCCGGGGTTCGTTAATCGTGGAAATCACTCAGGACCCCAAAGCGGTGAGTAATAGTCCACAAAGCGGGCTAGAATCGGCCAAAATAGTGAGTGAGAGTCACGAAGCGGGCGAGAATCGGCCAAAACTGTGAGTGTTGAGGACCGACATAAGCGCACCCGGGGTTAGTTAATGAATGGAAATCACTCAGGACCCCAAAATAGGTGAGTAATAGTTCACGAAAGCAGGTTAGAGTTGGCCAAAACTGCGAGTGTTGACAGCGGACACGTAAGCGCACCGGGGATCTTCAATTGTGGAAATCACTCTAGGACCCCAAAACAATGAGTAATAGTCCATGAAGCGGTCCATAATCGGCCAAAACTATGAGTGTTGATGGCAGCGCGTAAATGCACCCAATGGTTAGTTAATCGTGGATATCACTCCGGGACCCCAAAGCAGTGAGTAAGTCCACGAAGCGGGCGAGAATCGGCCAAAGCTGTGAGTGTTGATGGTGACACGTAAGCGCACCCTAGGGGGTTCATTAATTGTGGAAATCACTCTAGGACCCCAAAACGGTGAGTAATAGTCCACAAAGCGGGCTAGAATCGGCCAAAATAGTGAGTAAGAGTCCACAAGCGGGCGAATCGGCCAAAACTGTGAGTGTTGAGGACCGACGTAAGCACCCGGGGTTAGTTAATCGTGGAAATCACTCGGGACCCCAAAATAGGGAGTAATAGTTCACGAAACAGGTTAGAGTTGGCCAAAACTGCGAGTGTTGACAGCGGACACGTCGCGCACCGAGGATCTTCAATTGTGGAAATCACTCCTGGACCCAAGAGTAATAGTCCATGAAGCGGTCGAGAATCGGCCAAAACTATGAGTGTTGATGGTAGCGCGTAAATGCACCCAATGGTTAGTTAATCGTGGATATCACTCCGGGACCCCAAAGCAGTGAGTAAGTCCACGAAGCGGGCGAAGAATCGGCCAAAGCTGTGAGTGTTGATGGTGACACGTAAGCGCACTTTCGGGGTTAGTTAATCGTGGAAATCACTCGGGACCCCAAAGCAGTGAGTAATAGTCCACAAAGCGGGCTAGAATCGGCCAAAATAGTGAGTAAGAGTCCACGAAGCGGGCGAGAATCGGCCAAAACTGTGAGTGTTGAGGACCGACACGTAAGCGCACCCGGGGTTAGTTAATCGTGGAAATCACTCGGGACCCCAAAATAGTGAGTAATAGTTCACGAAGCAGGTTAGAGTTGGCCAAAACTGCGAGTGTTGATTACGGACACGTCGCGCACCGGGGATCTTCAATTGTGGAAATCACTCCTGGACCCAGTGAGTAATAGTCCATGGGCGAGAATCAGCCAAAGCGGTCGAATCGGCCAAAACTATGAGTGTTGATGGTAGCGCGTAAATGCACCCAATGGTTCGTTAATCGTGGATATCACTCCGGGACCCAAAAGCAGTGAGTAAGTCCACGAAGCGGGCGAGAATGGGCCAAAAGCTGTGAGTGTTGATGGTGACACGTAAGCGCACCCGGGGATAGCACTTGTGGAAATCGGGGTTCCCAAAACAGTGATTAAATCACTGGGCCGGGACCCCAAAGCTGTGAGTAATAGTCCACAAAGCGGGCTAGAAATCGGCCAAAATAGTGAGTAATAGTCCACGAAGCGGGCGAGAATCGGCCAAAGCTGTGAGTGTTGAGGACCGACACGTAAGCGCACCCGGGGTTAGTTAATCGTGGAAATCACTCGGGACCCCAAAATAGTGAGTAATAGTCCACGAAGCAGGTTAGAGTTGGCCAAAACTGCGAGTGTTGACAGCGGACACGTAAGCGCACCGGGGATCTTCAATTGTGGAAATCACTCTAGGACCCAATGAGTAATAGTCCATGAAGCGGTCCAGAATCGGCCAAAACTATGAGTGTTGATGGTAGCGCGTAAATGCACCCAATGGTTAGTTAATCGTGGATATCACTCCGGGACCCCAAAGCAGTGAGTAAGTCCACGAAGCGGGCGAGAATCGGCCAAAGCTGTGAGTGTTGATGGTGACACGTAAGCGCACTTTCGGGGTTCATTAATCGTGGAAATCACTCTAGGACCCCAAAGCGGTGAGTAATAGTCCACAAAGCGGGCTAGAATCGGCCAAAATAGTGAGTAAGAGTCCACGAAGCGGGCGAGAATCGGCCAAAACTGTGAGTGTTGAGGACCGACACGTAAGCGCACCCGGGGTTAGTTAATCGTGGAAATCACTCGGGACCCCAAAATAGGAGTAATAGTTCACGAAACAGGTTAGAGTTGGCCAAAACTGCGAGTGTTGACAGCGGACACGTCGCGCACCGGGGATCTTCAATTGTGGAAATCACTCCTGGACCCAAGAGTAATAGTCCATGAAAGCGGTCGAGAATCGGCCAAAACTATGAGTGTTGATGGTAGCGCGTAAATGCACCCAATGGTTAGTTAATCGTGGATATCACTCCGGGACCCCAAAGCAGTGAGTAAGTCCACGAAGCGGGCGAGAATCGGCCAAAGCTGTGAGTGTTGATGGTGACACGTCGCACTTTCGGGGTTAGTTAATCGTGGAAATCACTCGGGACCCCAAAGCAGTGAGTAATAGTCCACAAAGCGGGCTAGAATCGGCCAAAATAGTGAGTAAGAGTCCACAAGCGGGCGAGAATCGGCCAAAACTGTGAGTGTTGAGGACCGACACGTAGCGCGCACCGGGGTTCGTTAATCGTGGAAATCACTCGGGACCCCAAAATAGTGAGTAATAGTCCACGAAGCAGGTTAGAGTTGGCCAAAACTGCGAGTGTTGACGGACACGGACACGTAAGCGCACCCGGGGATCTTCAATTGTGGAAATCACTCCTGGACCCAAAAAGTGAGTAATAGTCCACAAAAGCGGTCGAGAATCGGCCAAAACTATGAGGTTTGTGTTGATGTAGCGCTAGCGTAAATGCACCCAATGTTGTTACCGGGGTTAATCGTGGAAATCACTCCGGGACCCCAAAGCAGTGAGTAATAGTCCACGAAAGCGGGCCAGAATCGGCCAAAAGCTGTGAGTGTTGATGGGACCAAACGCCCGGGATCTTCAATGGTGACACGTAAGCGCGCACTCGGGGTTGAGTCACTTCGTGGAAATCACTCTAGGACCCCAAAACAGTGAGTAATAGTCCACAAAGCGGGCTAGAATCGGATCACTTCGGACCCAAAATAGTGAGTAATAGTCCACGAAGCGGGCGAGAATCGGCCAAAACTGTGAGTGTTGAGGACCGACACGTAAGCGCGCACCGGGGTTAGTTAATCGTGGAAATCACTCGGGACCCCAAAATAGTGAGTAATAGTTCACGAAAGCAGGTTAGAGTTGGCCAAAACTGCGAGTGTTGACAGCGGACACGTAAGCGCACCCGAGGATCTTCAATTGTGGAAATCACTCCTGGACCCCCAATGAGTAATAGTCCATGAAGCGGTCCAGAATCGGCCAAAACTATGAGTGTTGATGGTAGCGCGTAAATGCACCCAATGGTTAGTTAATCGTGGATATCACTCCGGGACCCCAAAGCAGTGAGTAAGTCCACGAAGCGGGCGAGAATCGGCCAAAAGCTGTGAGTGTTGATGGTGACACGTAAGCGCACTCGGGGTTCCTTAACGGGACCCCAAAGGGGTGAGTAATAGTCCACAAAGCGGGCTAGAATCGGCCAAAATAGTGAGTAAGAGTCCGAAAGGGGCGAGAATCGGCCAAAACTGTGAGTGTTGAGGACCGACACGTAAGCGCACCCGGGGTTAGTTAATCGTGGAAATCACTCGGGACCCCAAAATAGGGAGTAATAGTTCACGAAACAGGTTAGAGTTGGCCAAAACTGCGAGTGTTGACAGCGGACACGTAAGCGCACCGGGGATCTTCAATTGTGGAAATCACTCCTGGACCCAAGAGTAATAGTCCATGAAAGCGGTCGAGAATCGGCCAAAACTATGAGTGTTGATGGTAGCGCGTAAATGCACCCAATGGTTAGTTAATCGTGGATATCACTCCGGGACCCCAAAGCAGTGAGTAAGTCCACGAAGCGGGCGAGAATCGGCCAAAGCTGTGAGTGTTGATGGTGACACGTAAGCGCACTCGGGGTTAGTTAATCGTGGAAATCACTCGGGACCCCAAAGCAGTGAGTAATAGTCCACAAAGCGGGCTAGAATCGGCCAAAATAGTGAGTAAGAGTCCACAAGCGGGCGAGAATCGGCCAAAACTGTGAGTGTTGAGGACCGACACGTAAGCGCGCCCGGGGTTCGTTAATCGTGGAAATCACTCAGGACCCCAAAATAGTGAGTAATAGTCCACGAAAGCAGGTTAGAGTTGGCCAAAACTGCGAGTGTTGATTACGGACACGTAAGCGCACCCCGGGGATCTTCAATTGTGGAAATCACTCCTGGACCCAAAAGAGTAATAGTCCACAAAGCGGTCGAGAATCGGCCAAAACTATGAGTGTTGATGGTAGCGTAAATGCACCCAATGGTTAGTTAATCGTGGATATCACTCCGGGACCCCAAAGCAGTGAGTAAGTCCACGAAGCGGGCGAGAATCGGCCAAAAGCTGTGAGTGTTGATGGTGACACGTAAGCGCACTCGGGGTTCCTTAATCGTGGAAATCACTCACTCTAGGACCCCAAAGCAGTGAGTAATAGTCCACAAAGCGGGCTAGAATCGGCCAAAAAGTGAGTAAGAGTCCACGAAGCGGGTGAGTGTTGAGGACCGACACGTAAGCGCACCCAGGGTTCGTTAATCGTGGAAATCACTCGGGACCCCGAGGATAGTCACAGGTTGTGGCCAAAAATCGACTCTAGGACCCCAATTGTGGAAATCACTCCTGGACCCAAAGAGTAATAGTGATTCGGCCAAAAATAGTCCACGAAATGGGCCGTGGAATCGGCCAAGTCCACGAAGCTGTGAGTGTTGATGGTGACACGTAAGCGCACCGGGGTTGATCGTGGAAATCACTTCGGGACCCCAAACCGGTGAGTAATAGTCCACGAAGCGGGCTAGAATCGGCCAAAATAGTGAGTGTTGAGTGACCGGCCAAAACTGTGAGTGTTGAGGAAGCGCAGCGCCGGGGTTAGTTAATCGTGGAAATCACTCGGGACCCCAAAATAGTGAGTAATAGTCCACGAAAGCAGGTTAGAGTTGGCCAAAACTGCGAGTGTTGACAGCGGACACGTAAGCGCACCGAGGATCTTCAATTGTGGAAATCACTCCTGGACCCAAAACAATGAGTAATAGTCCATGAAAGCGGCCAGAATCGGCCAAAACTATGAGTGTTGATGGTAGCGCGTAAATGCACCCAATGGTTAGTTAATCGTGGATATCACTCCGGGACCCCAAAGCAGTGAGTAAGTCCACGAAGCGGGCGAGAATCGGCCAAAGCTGTGAGTGTTGATGGTGACACGTAAGCGCACCTCGGGGTTCATTAATCGTGGAAATCACTCAGGACCCCAAAGCGGTGAGTAATAGTCCACAAAGCGGGCTAGAATCGGCCAAAATAGTGAGTAAGAGTCACGAAATGGGCGAGAATCGGCCAAAACTGTGAGTGTTGAGGACCGACACGTAAGCGCACCCGGGGTTCGTTAATCGTGGAAATCACTCCGGGACCCCAAAATAGGGAGTAATAGTTCACGAAACAGGTTAGAGTTGGCCAAAACTGCGAGTGTTGACAACGGACACGTAAACGCACCCCGGGGATCTTCAATTGTGGAAATCACTCCTGGACCCAAGAGGTAATAGTCCATGAAACGGTCCAGAATCGGCCAAAACTATGAGTGTTGATGACTGGCACGTAAATGCACCCAATGGTTCGTTAATCGTGGATATCACTCCAGGACCCCAAAACAGTGAGTAAGTCCACGAAACGGGCCAGAATCGGCCAAAACTGTGAGTGTTGATGACTGACACGTAAACGCACTCAGGGGTTCCTTAATCGTGGAAATCACTCCGGGACCCCAAAACAGTGAGTAATAGTCCACAAAACGGGCTAGAATCGGCCAAAATAGTGAGTAAGAGTCCACGAAACGGGCCAGAATCGGCCAAAACTGTGAGTGTTGAGGACCGACACGTAAACGCACCCCGGGGTTCGTTTATCGTGGAAATCACTCCGGGACCCCAAAATAGTGAGTAATAGTCCACGAAACAGGTTAGAGTTGGCCAAAACTGCGAGTGTTGACAACGGACACGTCGCACGAGGGATCTTCAATTGTGGAAATCACTCCTGGACCCAAGAGTAATAGTCCATGAAAGCGGTCGAGAATCGGCCAAAACTATGAGTGTTGATGGTAGCGCGTAAATGCACCCAATGGTTCGTTAATCGTGGATATCACTCCAGGACCCCAAAACAGTGAGTAAGTCCACGAAACGGGCCAGAATCGGCCAAAACTGTGAGTGTTGATGACTGACACGTAAACGCACTCAGGGGTTCCTTAATCGTGGAAATCACTCAGGACCCCAAAGCGGTGAGTAATAGTCCACAAAACGGGCTAGAATCGGCCAAAATAGTGAGTAAGAGTCCACGAAACGGGCCAGAATCGGCCAAAACTGTGAGTGTTGAGGACCGACACGTAAACGCACCCCGGGGTTCGTTTATCGTGGAAATCACTCCGGGACCCCAAAATAGTGAGTAATAGTCCACGAAACAGGTTAGAGTTGGCCAAAACTGCGAGTGTTGACAACGGACACGTAAACGCACCCCGGGGATCTTCAATTGTGGAAATCACTCCTGGACCCAAAGAGTAATAGTCCATGAAACGGTCCAGAATCGGCCAAAACTATGAGTGTTGATGACTGGCACGTAAATGCACCCAATGGTTCGTTAATCGTGGATATCACTCCAGGACCCCAAAACAGTGAGTAAGTCCACGAAACGGGCCAGAATCGGCCAAAACTGTGAGTGTTGATGGTGACACGTAAGCACTTTCGGGGTTCCTTAATCGTGGAAATCACTCAGGACCCCAAAGCGGTGAGTAATAGTCCACAAAGCGGGCTAGAATCGGCCAAAATAGTGAGTAAGAGTCCACGAAACGGGCCAGAATCGGCCAAAACTGTGAGTGTTGAGGACCGACACGTAAGCGCACCCGGGGTTAGTTAATCGTGGAAATCACTCGGGACCCCAAAATAGGGAGTAATAGTTCACGAAACAGGTTAGAGTTGGCCAAAACTGCGAGTGTTGACAGCGGACACGTCGCGCACCGAGGATCTTCAATTGTGGAAATCACTCTCGGACCCAAGAGTAATAGTCCATGAAGCGGTCGAGAATCGGCCAAAACTATGAGTGTTGATGGTAGCGCGTAAATGCACCCAATGGTTCGTTAATCGTGGATATCACTCCAGGACCCCAAAACAGTGAGTAAGTCCACGAAACGGGCCAGAATCGGCCAAAAGCTGTGAGTGTTGATGGTGACACGTAAGCGCACTTTCGGGGTTCCTTAATCGTGGAAATCACTCCGGGACCCCAAAACAGTGAGTAATAGTCCACAAAACGGGCTAGAATCGGCCAAAATAGTGAGTAAGAGTCCACGAAACGGGCCAGAATCGGCCAAAACTGTGAGTGTTGAGGACCGACACGTAAACGCACCCCGGGGTTCGTTTATCGTGGAAATCACTCCGGGACCCCAAAATAGTGAGTAATAGTCCACGAAACAGGTTAGAGTTGGCCAAAACTGCGAGTGTTGACAACGGACACGTAAACGCACCCCGGGGATCTTCAATTGTGGAAATCACTCCTGGACCCAAAGAGTAATAGTCCATAGTCCACATGAAAGCGGTCGAGAATCGGCCAAAACTATGAGTGTTGATGGTAGCGCGTAAATGCACCCAATGGTTAGTTAATCGTGGATATCACTCCGGGACCCCAAAGCAGTGAGTAAGTCCACGAAGCGGGCGAGAATCGCCAAAGCTGTGAGTGTTGATGGTGACACGTAAGCGCTTTCGGGGTTCCTTAATCGTGGAAATCACTCGGGACCCCAAAGCGGTGAGTAATAGTCCACAAAGCGGGCTAGAATCGGCCAAAATAGTGAGTAAGAGTCCACAAGCGGGCGAATCGGCCAAAACTGTGAGTGTTGAGGACCGACACGTAAACGCACCCCGGGGTTCGTTTATCGTGGAAATCACTCCGGGACCCCAAAATAGTGAGTAATAGTCCACGAAACAGGTTAGAGTTGGCCAAAACTGCGAGTGTTGAACGGACACGTAAACGCACCCCGGGGATCTTCAATTGTGGAAATCACTCCTGGACCCAAAGAGTAATAGTCCATGAAACGGTCGAGAATCGGCCAAAACTATGAGTGTTGACCGTAAATGAGTAATAGTCCATGATAAGCGGTCGAGAATCGGCCAAAACTATGAGTGTTGATGACCGACACGTAAATGCACCCAATGGTTAGTTAATCGTGGAATATCACTCGGGACCCCAAAAGCAGTGAGTAATAGTCCACGAAGCGGGCGAGAATTAGAGTTGGCCAAAAGCGCTGCGAGTGTTGAAATGCGGACAAAACGTGAGTAATAGTTCACGCAACAGGTTAGAGTTGGCCAAGTTGTGACAGCGGAAGCGCACCGGGGATCTTCAATTGTGGAAAGGACCCCAAAACAATGAGTAATAGTCCATGAAATGGGCCAGAAATCAAAACTGTGAGAGTTGGACCCGCATAAAGCGCCCGAGGTTTGTTAATCGTGGAAATCACTCCGGGACCCCAAAACAGTGAGTAATAGTCCAGGAAACGGGCCAGAATCGGCCAAAACTGTGAGAGTTGATGACCGACACGTAAGCGCACCTAGGGATCATCATTTGTGGAAATCGCTCTAGGACCCCAAAACAATGATTAATAGTTCACGAAATGGGTCGGAATCGGCCAAAACTGTGAGTGTTGAGGACCGACACGTAAACGCACCCCGGGGTTCGTTAATCGTGGAAATCACTCCGGGACCCCAAAATAGGGAGTAATAGTTCACGAAACAGGTTAGAGTTGGCCAAAACTGCGAGTGTTGACAACGGACACGTAAACGCACCCCGGGGATCTTCAATTGTGGAAATCACTCCTGGACCCAAGGAGTAATAGTCCATGAAACGGTCCAGAATCGGCCAAAACTATGAGTGTTGATGGTAGCGCGTAAATGCACCCAATGGTTAGTTAATCGTGGATATCACTCCAGGACCCCAAAGCAGTGAGTAAGTCCACGAAGCGGGCGAGAATCGGCCAAAAGCTGTGAGTGTTGATGGTGACACGTAAGCACTTTCGGGGTTCCTTAATCGTGGAAATCACTCGGGACCCCAAAGCAGTGAGTAATAGTCCACAAAGCGGGCTAGAATCGGCCAAAATAGTGAGTAAGAGTCCACAAGCGGGCGAGAATCGGCCAAAACTGTGAGTGTTGAGGACCGACACGTAAGCGCACCCGGGGTTCGTTAATCGTGGAAATCACTCAGGACCCCAAAATAGTGAGTAATAGTTCACGAAACAGGTTAGAGTTGGCCAAAACTGCGAGTGTTGACAGCGGACACGTCGCGCACCGAGGATCTTCAATTGTGGAAATCACTCCTGGACCCAAGAGTAATAGTCCATGAAAGCGGTCGAGAATCGGCCAAAACTATGAGTGTTGATGGTAGCGCGTAAATGCACCCAATGGTTCGTTAATCGTGGATATCACTCCAGGACCCCAAAACAGTGAGTAAGTCCACGAAACGGGCCAGAATCGGCCAAAACTGTGAGTGTTGATGACTGACACGTAAACGCACTCAGGGGTTCCTTAATCGTGGAAATCACTCCGGGACCCCAAAACAGTGAGTAATAGTCCACAAAACGGGCTAGAATCGGCCAAAATAGTGAGTAAGAGTCCACGAAACGGGCCAGAATCGGCCAAAACTGTGAGTGTTGAGGACCGACCCCACGTAATAGCGCACCCGGGGTTCGTTTATCGTGGAAATCACTCCGGGACCCCAAAATAGTGAGTAATAGTCCACGAAACAGGTTAGAGTTGGCCAAAACTGCGAGTGTTGACAACGGACACGTAAACGCACCCCGGGGATCTTCAATTGTGGAAATCACTCCTGGACCCAAGAGTAATAGTCCATGAAACGGTCCAGAATCGGCCAAAACTATGAGTGTTGATGGTAGCGCGTAAATGCACCCAATGGTTAGTTAATCGTGGATATCACTCCGGGACCCCAAAAGCAGTGAGTAAGTCCACGAAGCGGGCGAGAATCGGCCAAAGCTGTGAGTGTTGATGGTGACACGTAAGCGCTTTCGGGGTTCCTTAATCGTGGAAATCACTCGGGACCCCAAAGCGGTGAGTAATAGTCCACAAAGCGGGCTAGAATCGGCCAAAATAGTGAGTAAGAGTCCACGAAAGCGGGCGAGAATCGGCCAAAACTGTGAGTGTTGAGGACCGACGTAAGCGCACCCGGGGTTAGTTAATCGTGGAAATCACTCAGGACCCCAAAATAGTGAGTAATAGTTCACGAAACAGGTTAGAGTTGGCCAAAACTGCGAGTGTTGACAGCGGACACGTAAGCGCACCGGGGATCTTCAATTGTGGAAATCACTCCTGGACCCAAGAGTAATAGTCCATGAAGCGGTCAGAATCGGCCAAAACTATGAGTGTTGATGGTAGCGCGTAAATGCACCCAATGGTTAGTTAATCGTGGATATCACTCCGGGACCCCAAAGCAGTGAGTAAGTCCACGAAGCGGGCGAGAATCGGCCAAAAGCTGTGAGTGTTGATGGTGACACGTCGCGCACTCAGGGTTCATTAATCGTGGAAATCACTCAGGACCCCAAAGCGGTGAGTAATAGTCCACAAAGCGGGCTAGAATCGGCCAAAATAGGAGTAAGAGTCCACAAGCGGGCGAATCGGCCAAAACTGTGAGTGTTGAGGACCGACACGTAAGCGCACCCGGGGTTCGTTAATCGTGGAAATCACTCGGGACCCCAAAATAGTGAGTAATAGTCACGAAACAGGTTAGAGTTGGCCAAAACTGCGAGTGTTGACAGCGGACACGTAAGCGCACCCGGGATCTTCAATTGTGGAAATCACTCCTGGACCCAAGAGTAATAGTCCATGAAAGCGGTCGAGAATCGGCCAAAACTATGAGTGTTGATGGAAGAAGGCGGCGAGGCAAAACTGGTCCCATTACGGGAGAAGAAGAAGGGCATAAAGAAAGACTAAGAAGGGTGCGAGCCAGCCGGCGAAATGCGATCCGTGCTGGGGCGGGCCACCTTCACCGAGGATATCTCGAGGAGGTGCATGTGGCGGGTGAGGCGATGCTACCGACAAATATGCTCAATGCTGCACGGTGCTATCGTTGGCATGCCGTGTTCTTTCTTTGGGAAGCGGCGTCTGGGGAGAAGGATGTGCATACCGGTTTGTGGCCAAGGTGCGGAGGCAAGGGCTTTGTGGATAACTCCATCGGCTCTGTCCTGCGTTTTGATGACATCCACTATGTTGAACCTTCATCCGCTGCACTACACTTCGTTGGCTATTTTTAGCTGAAATCGGAGATCGGGTCATTAGCGACAAGACCCGGACATCGTGATAGTGACCCTTCTACATGCGTGCCAAGATCTTGGGCAGCGCTGGGGACGCAATCGAGTTCTTACCTCGGGTCATTCGGCAAACCAAGATAAGGATAACTTCCTCGTGCCTTACTTTCCGAGTAAGTCCTCCCCTCAACGACCCGTAACATATGAATTCTTACATTTCGATCGTTTTTCTTTTAACATTCCGTGTTTCTGCGGTGACACATGTTGCAGCTCATCCTCCTAAGGCCCAAATATTCCATGGCCGTATTTGACCGGACCGTCGGTCGAGCGTAGACTACACAAATGTCAAGAAGGTTCTTGATGATGTTCTCCCAGCTCGCCAAATCTGGAAGCACCTTCACCAGGCCTATTAATAAATCGCAAACACGTGTTCTCCCTGTCTGACGTTCGCTGCGTCAAGCAGCCGCTTTGGCGATCGAAAGGGTGCCTACTCCCATCCATCCATGCGGCGTCGTGCGGACCATCATCAACCACGCTACGAGTAAACTCAAGATTGGGGCGGCGTGTCGGCAATCCAGAGGCGGACCTCCGACAAAATTCTTCGCATCCGATCGGAGTTTGCGAAATCATCCATCAAGATGTCCCGTACCTCGGGGCAGTTCTACCTCAAATCAACCGTCCAACGGTGACATCGACACAATGCTACAAATGCGGATAAACGCCCGTTCTTTC